>WAAD01002307.1:0-49632 GCA_013389945.1 Fregata magnificens
AAAAACATGCCATGGGAACCATCATCACATGAGATGTCTTAGTTTTATTGTTAGATGTTTTTTACTTAGAAAATCCAGGGCACAGGGAACCCTTCATATAAGTGATTAACTTAAAGATTAAGGCATTAACTAAAGTGTTCCTGCAGTAACAATGCTACTTCTCACAATCCACTGCCTTGGACCACTGGGAAATGTAGTGAAAACAAGGCAGAAAATGGACAGATCCATTTTAGTATTTTATTTTGCACATCCTTGCTAGGTGCTTTCTCGCCGTGTGAACACTATTTCTACACCACTTTATCTTCACATATAATGGAAATTCTAGGGTCTTAATATGCAGACTCTCTTATTGTCAAGTGCTTAATTTCTTACTTAACAGCTTTGAGACCTCGATGTAGTCCAGGTGTTGATCCCTTTAGTATCAAAAAGTATTAATTAGGTTTTTAAATAAGGAACGTAATGGCTTTTCATTATGCATGTCAAGAGAAGAGTCGGTTACCAACGTTTCATGAAGGAAAGGGCTATGTAAGGTATTGGCATAAGGCCTTCCACAAGAAGTAGAAGTTTAATACCAGCAAAGCATGAGCACCTCGCTCTAGCTGAAGCCTATTCCTCAGTCACAAATGACTGTCACAAGCACAGAGAATGATACTCATAATTTTACAGAGCCAGCAGTCCTGCCATGCTAGCTGAATGCTGGACACTGTAATGGTTGGCAGATAATTACTGAGTCCGCAGTGATACATGTCATTTGGGTTGATAGGTTCCCGACATCAACATTGTTTTGCAAAATGCAATATTGCACATAATTTCCATTTTGACTACAGTATTGAATCTGGTCCCCCCTGCCCCTTCCCCAGCTTGTGTTGTTTCACTTGCATTCTTTTTCCTGGCTGTTATCTAGGCAGATTCTACTTCTTTGCTGCTTGGCCAGATTTAAGTACTTTTTCTCATTATTTACTGACGGAATGGTAGCTTTTTCTATAGTTTCCACCTTGTGTAAGTTCTCTCACCTTTTTTTCACTTTGGTTTTTAAACTTGCTTTGAGTATGATTGGGCTTTGTCTCTTTTCAGCTATGTTGATTCGACTGAAGTAGCAGATTTTGAACGCTTCCTGAGCTATTTCTCACATGCACTGTCTGCAAAAAGGATCTCTCTTGCAGTCTAACTTGTTCACTTTACAGTCAATGGGGTATTTTTGCTCTGACTTCAGCTAATTTGATCTTTTAATATTCCATAAGTAAATTCAAGTTTCACCTTATACTTAGAAAAGGACCATTAATAGATGCAGAATCTCTGTAAACATTTTTACACACTCCCCAGTTCATGGCGTTCAAAGGCTTTGAAGTGTTTCTTCCATGTTGGCTCTACACATCATGTTTCTTGTGTTTGCTCTTATCTGTACCCAGGCTGTTTATCATGGGACTGTCAGTTATAGTTTACTTCCATCCATTTATGTTCTCTTTCCACTTCCTCATGGTTGTTCATTTTTCCTGTCTCTGACTTTCTTTAAAAAACAAAAACTTCATTCTGCAGTCATTTATCTAGGATCAGCTGATGCATGTTGCCAGAAATCCACATTCTTCTGGCTTGTTGCCCCAGGATTGCAAGGGTTATACTCTATTGTCTCAATATATTATTTCTGTTCCCACTCTTGAGAGAGTTACATGTCAGGATAGTACTGCCAGCTCACTAAATCAAAGTTTTAATTTTGGGTAGACCTCCTCTAAATTTTATTGCTGATTTAATCTTTCATTAATTTTTTTTTTTTATTTTCCCTGGTACTACTTATCACAGCACTAGAATATCAGCATCCATATATCCTTGAGTAGCTGTTTGGGGTTTTTTTATTTGATGACTGACTGCCCTTACTTTATCAATTGAATCCTGTCCTTAGCACTTTCACTGATGGCTGTTTACTGCTGTCCTCATACTTTTGTGCTGTTTTGCAGTCTTCGGGTGTCTTTTTCTCTAAGGAAGAAGGCAGATCAGCTGTTTATCCTGCAACCTGAGACTGCCTTAAATATGCTGATCTTGAGTCTTCTCCTTTTGAAAGCCTTTTTCTTCAGTGCACTATCTTTATCAAGATAGTAGTATTTCCAATACTGCAGAAAAATGATTAAGATTCAGTACTTGTTCTGCTGGCCTTAATCCTGCATTGTCTTATTTTTCTTGCACTTCTTCCTCTTCAGTATGTTACTAGAATGTGTGTATTTGTGTAGTGTCTATGTGACGGTTGCATTCACCTTTATCCTGTCCTTCATTCCTTTGCTGATTTTCATTCCATAAAGATAACTATCAGGCAATATCTTTTCATGATGTAAGCCAGCTAGAGAAAATAGACCACTGATTCAGTTTTCAGTAATGCAGTGGATTTCTTTCCCCTCCTCATTTTCCTGAGATAACTTTTGCTCACTTACACAAGGAATTTTAGAGGAAGGAAGTTGCTCACCTAAACCTAGGTAAAATAAACTTTACTTACCTAAACTTATAACCTAAACTTAAACTATATAGGGAACCTATAGTCTATACAGAAGAAAGACACATCTTCTGAAATGCATTCAATGTGGGAGTTGTAAATTTGCTGTACTGAATTGCTCTCTAGAGGATCCTTCCTCAGCGTACTGATGGCACAGGAAGACTTTGTGCATATGAAGTGACTAGTAGTAGGCAATATTAATAATTACCCTGAGAGTGCTTTTTGGGGTACCAATTCCAGGCTGGGGTTCGGGTTTTTGGGGTTTTTTTTGCATTTACAGCTATCACTTTAATGCTTCTGTTCAATATTTTGAAAATGCAGAACCACAGATTTTGGTTTTTTACATGTTTATTCTGTACTTCCATATACATGGGCCTTTGTGAACTCTCTGTTCTCTGGCTGCACATCGACAAGTTATCTTGCTTCCATAATTTCTGAGTATCTTTTAAGCTTGCTTATTTCCATATTATTATTTGTTTTCTGATTAAAATGAGAACAGAGATCAAACTTCTATTGATTAGATTAGAAGATCCTTAAGACCATGACATTTCTTTTAAGGCCTGCAGCCACGCTTTTGTGTATTTTCTGCTATTATGGAATTGCTGAGGCACAAAGTCTGCTTGGAAAATCTTAACTAAAGATGCTGAACACATGTACTCCCGCTGACCTTAGAAGGAAATGAGGATGTCAGAGCACATACATTTCTTAAAATAACCATTTTTTTCCAGCCCTTGGCTTTTGTTTTGGTTTGGTTTGTTGTGCGGTTTTGTAATTCTTTTGAAGTAATAAAACTTTTTTCAAACTAATATTTTCAGGACCAAAGGTAGGAAAATCTTCAGAAGAGAAGTATACATAGGAATGGTTCCTTTCCACTTTATCACTGAGAATGAATGCATAGATTATAAATATATGTCTTTTTAGCTCCTTAAGAATGTTAAACTTCTTTTTAATTATAGTGAAATCGAATGAGTAGTATATACATAGATCTGTTTCTTTAGAAATAGTTTTTGTCTTAAATGAAGTATTTAGTTTGCTGAAAGAATGGAGCAAAAACACACAAGCTGTCAACTGAGATCTTTATAATTGACTCTTGAGTTGTAAAATGAGGCTGAAGTGGAGTTATTTTGATTTTCATCATAAATTTGAAATGACTGTCAAATTACAAAACTGGAACACATGCTTTGCTTTATTAGTTTTAGGTGCAGGTTTTTCTTTAAAGTGCAGCATTTAAGCCATATTGCTGTCTGTGTTGGCCCTAAATGCAGGTGTAGGAGGAAAAAAGGGATTTCCTTTAGAACTGTTACTGATGGAAGAAGATATAGTTGGGCATTTCCTCTGCAATGCCTGCTGTATTAGTATTGCAGTGTTGTGCTGCTATTTAAAAAAAAAAAAAAACCCAAACACAGAAATTTAAACAGAGTATGAGTAGTGGCAAATCTCTGTAGCTTGCTTTTTGGTTTCATTGAAGTGCCAAATAGTTAAATAATGAATAATAGATTACTTATTTTAAAAATATTTAAGTTTTTTAACACTGATAAGAAAAACTGGGTAGTTAGGCTTCCAAAATATATAAAACTGTGTATAAATTAGTCAGCCACCACTTAACCAAACCACTATTGTAAACTGGAAAATATGTCCTTTTTGTAAATAAAAGATGTGGGTGAGAAAAATGATCCCATTCCTTTATCATGTCTGTGATGAAAAGACCTTTTTAATTCGTGTGTTTTTATTTAGATTGGGAATGTCAAGAGGGGAATCAATGAAACTCACTGCAGTGCAGAACAGTGATGAAGATGAAAGCAATTCTTTGTGTGGATCTTCTGGCACACCTGGTCCTTCTAAGCAAGCAACCTTTGAGGACCAAGAAGAGAAAGGTGCTAAAATTCCACCTTTACCAGAGAGAGATTATTGTCCATCTCTTTGTAGTATGGAACAGGTTCCTGTCAAGGATCTAACGGCAGACTCAGAGGATATATTGATACCTGAAGAATCAATCATTCAGGAGGAGATTGCTGAAGAGGTTGAGACAAGTATTTGTGAATGCCAAGAGGAGAACCATAAAACAGAACATGAGTTTTCTGAGGAGTCAGTAAGTCCAGCTGGCACAAATGAAGAAACAGAGGCAGCACAGCTTGCAGACAGCACTGAGTCGTGTGTCATGATGAATGATGTAACTGATACTGTATCTCACATTGAAATTAAAGTGGAGTTGAAGTCAGAATGTCCTCAGGAGGAGATGTCAGTTGTGATAGATCAGCTGGAGGATTGCGTATCACCAGCACAATCAGCTTCATCCACAAACTCTGTCAGTGATACAGCAGAGAAGGATTCTGAGTCTGCAAAGGAGCTAATTGCACCAGAAATGCAAAATGCTGCTCTGGAAGACTCCTTGTTCACTGGTGGAGGCATTGCGGTGGATATGGAGCTTCAAAGTGACCCTGAGGAACAGTTGTCTGAGAATGCTTGTATTTCTGAAACTTCCCTTTCCTCTGGAAGTCCAGAAGGACCGTGTGTTTGTATTGCCTCTCCTGGAGGAGACACTCAGTCAACTTCAGAGGAACCCTGTACTCCAGCATCTCTTGAAACAGCTTGCTCATCTGAAGTGTCCAGTACTGAAAACATTGAAAGTGATATTCAGCAAAAGGCCAGTGATGAAAACTTGCACACACCTTTAATGTCAGAAATCTCTCCAATGTCCACCTCACCTGTAACCTCAGAAGCATCTCTGATGTCAAATTTACCTTTAACATCAGAGGCGTCACCAGCTTCTAATTTACCTTTAACATCAGAAACATCTCCAATGTCTGATTTGCCTTTAACATCAGAAACATCTTCAGTATCTTCTGTTCTTCTAACTTCTGAAACATCCGTGGCAAATAGTTTGCCTCTTCCATCAGAGACATCTCCAGTATCTAATTCCCCAGGCAGTGAAAGACTTATCCTGCAACAAAGGAAATCACCATGTTTCTTGGAAGACTCCCTTCCCACTTTGAAAGAAGAAAGCTCTGCCATTCCTAAGGTGGTTCAAGAAGAGAATCTTGTTGTTCAGCCAAAGCAACTTCAGAGTGCCCCTGAAAATATGAAAGTTGGTCCACTAACAATTATACCTGATACTTCAGTATTGGAAGAGCCCCAAAGCAAAAACCTCAGCCATCAGCCATGTAAGTCACATTCTGAAATTGAGAAATCCTATGTTGCGTCCATCCCAGAACACTCTCCTCCAGAGGTGATCAAAATTAAAAATCACAGTGTTCAGCAAAGAGGTGACAAGAAAGGTACACTCTTGCCATCAGAGGTAGCTGTCTTATCGGAAGGATCAGTTGGCAAAAATATCGAATTGCTTCCATCAAAGCCACATGATAAACTATATACCTCATCTCTAGAGAAAGCTACATTCTCTGAAGTGTGCAGAAGTAAATCTCACAAGCTAACAGGCAGCACCCAAAGCCGTCTAGAGAGTTCACATTCTTCCAAGTCATTAGAACCCACAAAATCACCTGAAGTGAGGAATGAAAGTAGAGACCCAGAGATCCCAAAGAGGAAAACAGCAGAACAGCACAATTTTGGAATCTGCAAAGAGAAGAGAGCTAGAATAGATGATGATCAGCCTAACCGTAGTGCTTCATCAACAAGTCCATCTGATAAAGATCAGCCACCCCGAGAAGAACCCCGAGTTCCACCCCTTAAGGTAAAGTAATGAATAAACAGGCTGACTTGGAAACTAAAGGTTTATTATCACCCTCCTACTGACTGTTTGCAGACGCAGTGCATGGTGTATTTTTTGTGGAGGTGTGAGGGGTGTTAGTACCGATGGTTTTGCTTTACTATTACATTCCTGCCATGCCAAATTACTTCTGATATAAATATACCTATAGTTGTTCAGTCAGGGTCTTTGCTACAAAATTGCTTTTGTGTGGGGGAAAATTTTCTAGCATCTATGGCTTAATCTAGTTCAAGAGCTTCCCCATCGTTTACACAGAGCTACTTGTATTGCTAATTGCCCAACTCTATTATCCGCTTGTTCTCCTGCAGATGACTTCTCCAGTGAGCATGAATAATAAATGTTACCATAACCAATACTAAGAAAAACAAGAAGTGCCTTAATCCAGCAAGAAAACCTAGAGTCAGAATAGTTGGAGATCCCTTTGCAAGCCCAGGGCTTGGGGTAGGCTGAAGTATAAGATTTCCCTGTAGAATTAATTGGAAACAGAGACCTGGCTATCAGGGGGAAATGACTAATTGATATATGTATAGATATCTTTGTTAATGGCAAAGCAAAAGGTAAAAAAGATACACCAACTAAGCAAACACTTTTATGTGTATCATTCTGCTATGTAAGAAAGTAAATTCCAGTTGAAAGCTTTTTTTTCTAACAGAGGGATCTATAGATTTAGTTATATATAGGCTCAGCGTTTTGACCCTTTTAATTTTGAACATGATGACATCAGCCAAGTTTTAGATCCAATTTGCTGAACGTAAGCCATTGACTTTGCAATACTAGTTCCTGATCATTCAGAAATGCCCTTTTCTGCATTTATTTTTAACTGCTGCAATCACTGAACATTGTTAATACGGCCAGGAGGGCAAATAGGCTAACTGTTTTAATCACTAGTGTGGCAGCATATTTCAACTAATTTATTTTTATGAGCAGTGATGCAATTGGAAGTTAGCCCATTCTGAGTTTAGTGATACTCTTTCATATTTGGAAGGTCTCTATCTAGCCTAATAAATTCTAATCACTCTCTAAGCACAAAGGAAAATAGATCACTAGGGAATAAAAAAAGGTCATGTCTATGATAATAAAAATAATCAAGCACTTAGAGCGTTAGCAGTTCTGGTGATGCAAAGTGGAAACTGAAAATAGTTGCTACTGAAACACAAAGCAAAATGTTTTGAAGTAATTGTGAGTTTGTGATATTCTTTAAAATATGTTCATGTAAATGTTAAAGCCTCACAATAGTAGGCATCAGTGTTTATTTATAAGCCAAAAATTTAACTGCTAGGAGAAGTATTCCAGCCCTCCAGACCAGCATGGAGTTGTTCTGTTATATAAATGGTTATATATATTCCAATACCATCTTAACATTGATTTCCACTCATCTCTTACAGAAAATCAGATGCTGTCAGGCTTGCACAGTCTTAAGAATTGAATCTCGCCAAAGCCTCCAGCCAGTGAATGAGAATACTAAAAAATTGTCAAGCATTTAAAAATATAATTTTGGACAATCAATTCTAGTATGTTTTTTGTGTAAGAAATATTTGGCTCTTGGGTCATCTCACCAGCAAACCCCTATCCTTTGTAATGAAAAGAGGAAAAAGAACCCCAGTTCTCCTAAATCGTTCTGCTATATGGCTCTCACTTCCTGTCGTACCTTATGACTACTTTTTCTAGTTTTTCTACAAATACTACCTAGTTTTCTTCTCAGTTCCTTTCAGAAGAGAAGTCACATCATTAACCACTAAGTCCTATTACTGTGGACAGCCGGTAAACATATGTCCCTTTTAAGAAATTGAAATGTTTTTTGCCAACCTTTGGGTATTCTGAGAGGGTGTGTGAGTTACAAAGTGGTCCCAGGACTCTTAATCTCTAATCCTGAAAACAGATGTGCCTAATTGGAAACATACTAATAATCCCAGTGATTTTACAGGTTATTATTTTGCTTAAAGTTTTAGGTATTTAAAACTTTAATATTTGCATTTTTAATATTTGTAGGTTTGAGGATTTCATTTTTGAAATGCAGTAGTGTAGGAGGTATTCCAGGGATGTACTAAAGCAAGTCTTTTAAAATTGCGAGTGAGAAAGGGAAAGGCATATCCTTTGGTGATTCACTTCCTTTATACCACTACTCTAAAGTGCTCTGTGGTGTAACGTGAAAAACAGGCTTAGTGGAGACACTGCTACATCCTATCTAAAGGCAAGATTTGTTGTCTGGTATGTAAGCAAAAGACAGGCTGTTCCTAATGTCTTAGTCATTGGAGACCAAGGAGCAAAAGCACTACATGATCGTTATTTTTTCACACATTTGCAGCAAGTGCTTAGTCGTAGGCTCTTTTCCAGTATCACTGTGCTAGGCTTGTTGCTCTTCTCAGTTAGATACACTGCATATAAAACAGGTCTGACAAATTGTATCAGATAAGCATCATGTTGTCATCCAGTTCAATCTTTCTTCCTGTCAGAAGGATCAATGTGAGTAGGCTAATACAGGTGTCAGTTATTCATGCTGGAGGATGATAAAATACTGAAGTGTAAATATCATTAATTTTTAGCATTTTTCTGTCCAGCTGCACTGAACAGTAATTCCCTTCATTACTTTTCTCTGACCCTTTAAGAGACAGCTGGTGATTTTAGCGAGTCGATGATCTTATTAAAATTATTGGTTTTTTTTCTTCCTTTAGATTCAGCTTTCAAAAATTGGACCACCTTTCATCATCAAGAGCCAACCTGTTTCTAAACCAGAACCTCGAGTTTCCCCAAGTACATCGATTAGCAGTGGGAGAAACACTGGGGCTAGAACTCTTGCAGATATCAAAGCAAGAGCTCAGCAAGCAAGAGCCCAAAGAGAAGCTGCAGCTGCAGCGGCCGTGGCAGCAGCTGCAAGCATAGTCTCTGGAGCAATGGGGACCCCATGCGAAGGTGGGAAGACAAGAACACTGGCACACATCAAGGAGCAAACAAAGGCCAAGCTATTTGCAAAGCATCAAGCCAGAGCTCATTTACTCCAGACTAATAAAGAATCAAAGTCGCAGTTCAGCTCAAAGGAAAGTACCTCATCTCTGGAGATACCAGCTTCTACTGACACAAAGATTGAAGGTTCTACCGGTGTCATTATAGTTAATCCTAACTGCAGGTCCCCTAGCAACAAGTCTGCTCATCACCGTGAGACTACCACTTTATTGCAGCAGCCACTTAACACACCTACATTACCAGAAACTGCTACTGAGATATCTGTGCACAGTTCTGATGAAAATATACCTATGCCACAATTGTGTGAGAAAATTATTTCATCTACCTCTACTGAAAGTAACAGTGTGCCAGTGCTTTATAATAAAAGTTCAGTCTCTGTGTCTGTTTGCAGCACTGCTATGTCTGGAGCAATTAAAGAACTTTCTTTTGCAAGTTCTGTTGATAAATCCTCTGTTTTAATGTCTGTTGACAGTGCAAACACAGCAGTTTCAGCCTGTAATATGAATATGCTGAAAACCATCCAAGGGGCTGATACTCCATGCATAACCGTTGGACCAAAATGTATTGATAACAGTAATGTACCAGTCTCCATAGACAATACGGTCTTATCAAATGCCATCGATGACAAAAGGTTGCCGATACCAAGTAGCAATGCGAATAACGCAGTCTCCAGTCATTATGCCACTGTGCCAGCTTCATCTATTGCAAATAATTTGCCAAATCATCTCTCTGGTAGTTCTGTACTGATTCCCCCAGTGGGGACTACCAACAGATTTTCTTCTGATAAGATAGCCATAACTGGGTGTAACGAGCAAAGCACTGTCTCCATTCACACTACCGTTAGGTCAGCTTTAAGTTGCAGCGAGGCCCTTGCAGTAGCAGATTCTGTTGCAAGACCGCCCATTTCAATGTTTACTGGTAACATGGTGACAATAAGCTCTTATGATAATGCTACTAAATTAAATGCTGATCTCTTAGAAAAAAGCTCTGGAGCACGAAACCGAATGGATCTCTCTGGTAAATCTCAGCCAGTGAGCTTTACACAAACTGCCATGAATAGGTCTATACCTTGCAAAGTCATTGTTGACCACACTACAAATCTGAATTCCAGTCTGTCACTTTCTTCTTCTATTGAAAATGCAGAGAACAGCATTGACCTGCAGAGCAGACCTGTTAGGGCAGAAGCTGCCTTACAAAGTATAGCCTGTCCTCAGGTGTCTGTCATAAGCAGGCCTGAAGTGGTCTCTAATGAAAGCCTTGAGCACAGTTCCAGCTTTATCACGATTACAGCAAAGCAAGACAGCAAGAACTTGCAGGCAGGTTGTTCAAGTCTTCGAGAAGTGCCTCTTGCTCCTCAAGATAAATTAATTGAGGTGGTTACTCCCAGCCAAGGTTTTGCTGAGCAATTAAGAGGTCCTTCAGCATTTAAAAATGAAGCAGATGCTGCCTGTGCCAATCAGTATAATACTAACAATAGAATTTGTTGGCATGATGAAGAGGCGATGAGTACAGACCAGCCCGTGGTCAGCCATCTTAACTCCGGTAAGCATAAGGAATACACAGAGCAAAACTGCTTAAAACATGTCAAAACCGAACCTTCCAGTTACACGCAAATGTCAGAACTGCAATCCAGGAGTCTTCTGACGAGCGTTGGTGTTCCTGTTAAATCAGAAACTAATGAGTCTGACAAGTGCTTCAGGATGGACACTGAGGATTTTACAGGACCTGAAATGCCTGCCCAGACTGCAGAAATAGCCACGAGTGCGCAGCCGCAACAGACCTCCAAGACATCCATTGCGGACTCCATGGAAGACTCCCTGTCCCTGACAACAGAAACCCTAAAGAGAGTTACCAGTGCCGGGGGCTCTAGCTGTCGCTTGTCGTCAGTGGAGGCCAACAATCCTTTAGTGACACAGTTACTGCAAGGCAATCTGCCTTTAGAGAAAGTGCTGCCGCAGCCCAGATCAGGAGCCAAACTAGAAATTAACAGGCTTCCTTTGCCTTTGCAAACTACCTCAGTATGTAAAACAGCAGTGTCTGAGAGAAGTATTGTTGAACATCCTTCCAACTCTCCTAATCCAGATGGTAAAGGATTTACAGCAGGCAGCATAGCCCCGCTACAAATCAGAAAGCGTGAAAACCATCCGAAAAAGAGGATGGCCAGGACGGTAGGGGAACATGCTCAGATTAAATGTGAGCCTGGGAAGGTGTCAATGGACACAGATGTTAAAGTGGCTCCTTGTGTAATTAGTTCCACCATGAATCAGCTAGGGCATGGTCAGCCGTTTAAGCAGGAGTGGCTGAACAAACATGCCATTCAGAGCCGAATCGCTCACAGCCCAGAGATCAAGCAGCAGAAGAGGCCATTGCCTTCATGCAGTTTCCAGCAGAGCTTATTTCACATTGATAAAAATGGCAGCTTTCATGCAGAAGCTAGTACCTCACATAGACAGCATTTTTACCAAATGTCCATGGCTGCAAGAGGCCCCATTCCTACGGCAGCTTTGTTGCAAACTACTTCAAAAGGCCCACCTGGCTGCAATGCATTTGCTTTTAGCAGACACCTGGAACAGAAGGGCTTGGGAGACGTGAATATTTCTACAGCAGCTCACCAGCTGAGGCTAGGAAGTGTGTTTTCCCCCAATATTCAAATTAAGGAAGGTGATGACATTGCCAGTGCCTCTCAAACTCTGCAGAGTAAAACATTAGTGCATCCCCCTCCTCCCCCTCCGCCCCTGCCACCTCCTCCCCCTCCTCACCCAAATGCAGAAGTCCCCTCTGATCAAAAACAACCGACAGTTACTATGGAAACCACTAAAAGACTTAGTTGGCCTCAGCCAGCAAGCATCTGTAGCAATATAAAATCTGAACCTCTTTCTTTTGAGGAAGGTTTAAGCAGCAGCTGCGAACTGGGCATGAAACAAGCTTCCTATGATCAGAACGAAGTGAAAGAACAGTTAAAAGCATTTGCATTAAAAAATGCAGATTTCTCTTCCTATTTACTTTCTGAGCCACAGAAGCCTTTTACCCAACTTGCTGCTCAGAAAATACAGACGCAGCACCCACAGCAGCAGCAGCAGCAGCTCTGTGGAAATTATCCAACAATACACTTCGGTAGCACAAGCTTCAAAAGGGCAGCATCTGCAATTGAGAAATCGATTGGGATTTTAGGAAGTGGCTCAAACACTGCCACAGGCCTGTCTAACCAGAACGCGCAGATCCCGGTTCAGAAATTTGCTGACAGTAGCAATGCCGATGAACTGGAACTGAAATGCTCTTGCAGGCTGAAAGCCATGATTGTGTGCAAAGGCTGCGGAGCCTTCTGTCATGATGACTGCATAGGGCCTTCCAAACTGTGTGTAGCTTGTCTGGTTGTACGGTAGGAACTGAATCAAAGATGCAGTATCCCTTATCAGCATGGAAGAGCAGGACAAAGGAATGGAGAAATTGGAACAGTTTAGGCCCCTAATGGTTTGCAATTAGTTGATTGATTTTTTTTTAATTGTTTTTTTTTTCTTCCACGTGGTGCATTCAGAATTTAGTTACTCCTGCCTGAGTGCCATTTTCTGGGAAGAAGAGGAAACCTGTAGAAGTAGTTTAAAAAAAAAAGGTAGCCTTGTTACTGAAGCTTCTATGAGCTCTCTTGCTGTGCTAAAAAAAAAAAAAAAAAAGGCATTAATGCATGTCATTCATAGCTTCTATTTATTTGCACAAAGTGCAGCACATTTTTTCTCCACTTTTTGATAGTTGATACAAGCAGCAGGGTAAAGATCAGTGGAAGAATAACTCTGCAAGAAGTGGAGTAACTATGCAGAACGAATAACACACTGAATAGCGACTGGTTTGAGTGGTGTAGTGGCAAGGTGCGGGGTGTTGGCCATCATAGCTTCTAAGTTGGTTTGCAGTTTTTCTGCTGATAGGATTGTTTTCTTCACTTGACTTTCACTATCTAGGGCTAAAATATAGTCACTTCACCTAGCAAAAAAAAATAGGGGAATTCAGATTGTTAGAGGAGTTTCCTTACATGCCTGCCAGGGACTGTGGAACTCAAATCTTACTCATCATCTCTTGTTGATTCCTTGAGGAAGATTTGTATATGCGATGGGTTAGTGGGACCAACACTGGAATCACATTGGCTTCAGTAGAGCCTGGAGAAAGTAGCTTCTCTGTTGGGGATTAGAAACCTGTTTTCTCTTCCTGTTTCCCACTCAAATATTCTTTATTTGTATTTGTCTCTCTAATCTGTCCACTTGGTTTGTCAGTCCCAAATATATATATATATATAGGGTCAGACTTATGTGATAGGTTCCAGATGTTTTAGCCTTTCCACGGCCTAAAAATGATGCGTTCTTACGATGAATGAATAAGGAAAGATTCTAATTGCATATTGGTTGAATATTAGATTATCAGTTGTTTTTCCTCTTATGTGAGTTACTCTATTTAATTAACATCTCAGAGTTTTGCCATGTAAAGTAATTCTTAGAGTTACTTATAACACTGACTTTTTTTTTCTCAAAGGAATTCAGACCCCTTAATCTACCTTTTAGAAATTTGGAAGCAAAAAGGCATTTTTAAAAGGGATACTGCATCTTTAAAGTAACCTTCAGTATTTATCCAGTACTGTATTTACATTTAGGACTATAGCTGCATTCCAGATGCGCTAGCCACCATAACAGCAGAGAAGAAAAAAGATAATTTTGGGGCCCTATTCACCTAAAAGGAAAATATTATAAAGCGATAAAGCACATGCAGTTGCTGGGGAGATGAAAATACCTTGGATTTTTTTACTCCCACTTCAAGAACACAAAATGTGGAGTGCAAGTCATTCATCTGCCAATGTGTGGTTGGGTCTGCCCAAATGTCAGCATCAGAGAGAAATGTTATTTTTACCGTTACAGTACAACCTCACTAATCCAAAGACCTTACAGTCTGCTCAAGAAAACTGATTTTCCCTCCACAATTTTCAGAGCAATGTAGTAAGAACGTGTGAGATGTAATACTGCTTGGATTTCGTGATGCATTTACTGTTGCATTCTGAAGTATCAATGTGAATGGTAGAACTACATTTAGGAAATAAAAAGTATACTACATTTTACACTATACTTTTTTTATATCATCTTTGTTTGCATACTTACTTCATAAGCTGTAACTGGTCTCCCTGACATGGGTGCATATTAGTGAGGTTCTACTGAATGGAGGAACCACATTTATTTTCTTGTGGGACCATTTTCACAAACACAATAAATGCCATTTATTGTCTTAAAAGTGAGCTGGAATATCTACAACATACATTCCTGTCATAGGAAGCTCTATGGTGCACCTTGATGTTCTCTTTTGTTGTAATTAGCAACATATCAATATTATTTTTGACACTATGTGGTACAAAGGCCATTTGTAATTACACTAACAAATTTGTTGCTGATACAATAATATATTTTTTCTATACAAAAGTGCTCCTTAATATGACATGTGAGTGAAGAAACAGCTTCTCAGCAGCACTTTCAGGTCTTCTGGTAGGAAAATAAGCCAGCCAAGCAAAAACCTAAAAGCAACCACATGAAAATTAGCATCCAGTGCTACGCCAGCTGCTGGCAAAACAGTGACTGGAAAATACTCATGGCAAGCATGAGTGTAGTCAGTTAATGCATATCAAATTCATATTTGAGGAGCCTTTGTATCGGAATTGTATCGCATTGTATTTATACTTAGTAGAGGTAGGATACTTCTATTTAAAATAAAGAGAGCAACCAGTCTTAGACTTTTAATAACCTATGTTTATTTAAGCCTGCTGGGAATCCTTATTTCTAGCTCAGGTTTTCCTGTCCACAGCACATAAGTCAATATTTGTTTGTACTTGCATCTTGAAATACTTCTTGTATTAACTGACATAATACAGAAATAAATTCCAGCCACAAAATAGTTTTACTTTGTTCAAAGGATAAGAGTGTGACTAATGTAACTCATTCATGTCATGCTGTCATTTTTGTGTCAGGATTGCAACTTGCATGTGTGAGGTCATGATAAAATGTTATTTAAAATGGCATTAGACTGGATGGTGCTATGTTATATTACACAACCGACCAAACTCTTCTGTAGTGCAGTTCCACTCCTTTCATTCTGGAGTCATTGGAGTTGCACCAGGAATAAAGTTGACCAATTAGTTAGCAACAGTCGTGAAGTGTTGTTACAGATTATAGTTTTAGGGTATTAAAATACTCAAAAGCAACTGTGGTGATACAGGAGCCTGACTGAATCCTAGTGTGACTGAAAACCTTACTTGGATTCTGGTATCACACAAATGCTTGGGGGAGAGTGACCCTTGGTCTTCAATAAGAACACAATCACACTTAGAGGTTAATTTTGAATGACTTATCTTTTTGTTTAATTGTCCAGGTTTCAGGCCCAATGTCATTGTGTTTTCTAATGACCATGCAGTTTGCACCGTGGGGTGTTAATAGTTTATGCACTGAAAAGTGGTGAAAGAATTGCTTAAGAACACACTGCTCTGTGTTTGCGTGTACGTACGTATGTGTCCCAATGTCCAGCATGTATAATTTACCTTTTTTTTAAAAAATCTCCGAAATTGTTCCCCCCCTCCTACTCCTGGAGCAGCACTTTTGGGTGAGAGGGAGAAACACTCTTTTTTTCTTTCCTCCCTCTTTATTGTTTCAATTGCATACCTGTGAGATATGCAGATAACGTTAGGGCATTTGCAGTGTGTGTGTTTGTGTGTTTCTGTTCTGAACTAATTTTCCAAGCAGAAACTCCCTTTGAAATAATGTTTAAAAAAAAATAATTAAGAAATGGTGAACTGGATGCTCCCTGTTTGCATTTTATTTATCTGCTGAGGTCTAGTACATGAAATAGCATTTAAAAGACAAAAATAAAGGTTGAGCCATAAAGCAAAAGGTATATTCTCTGTACTATAGACTTTCTCCTTGAGGGTGGTGCATGTTGTCAGGGTAAGCTACAGAACGTGCAGATGGTTTTTCAGGGCCCTGCAATTCCTTGCACAGTTTTTAAGCTGGTGCATATGGTGCTTTATAATGCAATTTCTGAAGTAAAATTACCTTATGCTGCACCCCCTTCCCCTTATAAACACACGCACAATTTCAGAATAGTTATTGTAGCCTCTGGTTTAGCAGTTTCTCCAAGGTGTGGTGAAGTACCAGGATAAACACTCAAGATGAGCTGAGAAGTGTCACCGAAAGGGATCATTTTAGCTGACACACGTGAACGGCCCTGCTCTAAACACTGAATGACTTCTGCAGTCTCCTGGCAGCAGCACAGCGGTTTGTCTTCTGTGGCTCTGCAGAACACTGGGGGGAAAGCAACAAAATATTCAGTGGCTTTATCATGGACCTGTGTAGCTAAATGTTTCTGACTCTACAAAATCCTGTTGTCTTCGGTCATCATGCTTTGTCACTGTAAAACCAACAAAAAAAAAAAGCATTTTTTAGTCTAATTTAAGGAGCTGCTTCTTTTATAGCACATAATATTTCGCTTTGTACTATATTTGATAGTTAAAGAATAATTTAGTCCGTAGAATAACTTTGTTGTATTTGTACTGTTCATGAATGTTACAAGAAAAGTGCTTTACTTTGTTGCCATAATTTTCTCTTGTACTGCTGTAAAATATTTTTTTCTGCTTTACGGAAACTTAACTCGATTCACATTTTCAGTACAGGGTTTTTTGTGTGTCTGTATTTTTTTTGTCAGTATTCTGAATGTTTACATCTGTTCGACATTAGCCATTCTATGCCTTTATGGGGCAGTATTACTCCTGCAGTATAACAGCGATGTGAAATCCACTCATACCTAACATGCATGAGATTTACTGGGGACATCCCTAACGTGCATAGATCTTTTTTCTATCCACATTCAGTGAAGTAAATACCCTCCTTCAGTCCTCTACCAAAGAAAATATTATTCCCACAGGACAAGCTCGGAAAGTGGTTCTCTGAATCTTCAGAAGGGGGTGTAGTTGGTTTCAGCGGGATTGCTACCGTTTAATGCTGTTATGCTTCGCTTTGTTACCCCACCAGATGTGACTGGGTGAAACAAGCATTTTAGCAATTTTTTTGTTTCGAGACAGTGTTTTGTTTAGAATTCAGGGATCATGCTTTCTTTAATGGTGCTGTTTGTTTTATTTTTTTTAAGAAAACAACATTTTGTTGCCTACGGAAGTGACCATTCACAAAACCATAAATTAAATAAAATAATTTGTCTTCATAACTTCTCTCTTCTCCCTTTCCTTTTCCCCTTCCCTATCCCTTGAAAATAACAACTTGGGCTTCAATATTAAAACATTCTGAAAAAAATAAAGAAATAAAATAGTATTTGTCATTTGTTTATTTATTTTATGTTCAGTGCCTTAGGCAGGAGATCCTGCTTGTGCACATCCATTGTATGTACAGGTTGGTGAAATAGAAACGTAAGAGAATAATCAGTGCTTTGTAAAGGATTTTTAAATGACGATGATGTAAGACATAGTCTGAATGACTTCTGATACTCAAGTATTACTCATCTTATACTAGCAAAATAAAGCTAGGTGGTGTATATTAAGTTGTTGTAAGTAGAATAGTTTGTGGATGAAAGTGATTATGTTGCTTTGGGTAGTTAATGCCGGGTGTATTTCAGTACTTCGCCTCCGTCTGCAACCCTGTCCAGAACGCACTTAACAACTCCACATCCAGGCATACACCTCCCTCATTTCCCATCCCCACAGCAGAAGAAATTAAATGTCCGTAGTACATGAAAGGCTACCAGTCCAAGTTATGTTCCTCAAACCAGTTATCCTTTGAAGTCTGGAAGGCCTTCCTGAAATGGAAATTCAGTAGCCATTATATTAAAACTAAATTTAAAAAAAGTTTTCAGCATTTTACCCTGCAAAGAGAGCTTTGAGTACTGGTGTTCAGGGTGAAAGTGTTAGAGGGTGGGCAACAAATAGCTTTTTCATAGGCCTGCTCAGAAATATCAGGACAGCGCTTCTTAAACACCACCTTTTGTCCAGCTTCCTATTATTTCAGGTGTGGTAACATCTGAGGGTCTTGTTAGCAGTGAATGGCAGCCCCTTCTGCCAAAATCTGTCCAAATCCAGAAAGCAGGCCGTGCCACCCTATGGAGTTTATAATCCAATGATCTTTTTTTCATATCCAATACCCACCTGGCAAACTCCCTCAACTAGTACTGTCATGCAGATTATTTAACTTGTTAAGTTCTGCTTAGATATTTGTCTTCGCATGGGGCCATACAAAATCAGGGACCAGCTCTGCTTCTGACAGCAATAGCTTTTCAAGCTAATTTCTTTTCACAAGTTTTCATCTAAGCAATGGGATGCAATCAGTTTCTTAAATCTGTACTAGCTAAATACTCGCTTTTCTCCTTTTCTTTCTTTTTTCTTTTTAAAACCTGTAAAATATTTCTGCACGTTTTTATTCGATCTTTCTTACAAAGTAAATATTTGTCTTTTCTGTTGTGTTTGCTAAGGACCTTATAAGTATTATTAAGTAAGTCAAGCCTTGTGATTTAGGTCCGCCTGCTCTGCTTAGGTCAGCCCAGACTTACCGTATCAGTTCAGCCAGCAGATGGCATCAGGAGAAAACACGCTGCTGTGGTCTCTTGGCACGGCGAAAACCAACCGCGAATACACAGGGTTTCTGGGTTTGTCTTTCTTCAGCGTGGAGCTGTCGTAGTGAAAACAAGCCTTCCTTCCCTCCCAGTCCTGGAACTTGGCTTTCAATAGAAATGATGCCCTGAAGCTCACATCATCCTTCCCTGCACTTGGCACTCTCTGACTTGCGCAGGCTATGGAAGTGAAGTACTGATACACTGGAAAAAATTCTTCCCCTGGCCGGAGCCAGGGCTTTTTTTTTTTCTTCCTGCTGTTTTCTTTGCCACTCATGGATGAAGAGAGACAGCGACACGGCTCTTTGTATCGAGGCGCTTCACAAATAAACATGAAGGTATTATCACTGCTTGGTGTGCAGGGGGCGTGCTGTTGTCAAGCCTGGCCTTTGTCGGATGGCATGGCTTGCAGTTGAAGGACCACCAAATAGCAACACCTTTGTGCACCACCACCTTGGAGACAGCTCTCCATGACAAGGATGGTAGACAGAGTCACAGACAGGGATACCTGCTGGTACCTGCTTGTGGAGACAGAGTACGTTATTAATATGGCTGGTTTTTATGGAAACCGAGCTAGACATAGATATAAAGCAGCATTTGTTGAGATGGTTCAGACTCCTGGACACTGGTACTCTACAAATACACAACAGACACTGATGAGAGGAGTTTGTTATATCTCAGTTAAATGACAACCATTTACTTTTAAGTACTGAAAGTTCATGTTCCCGGTGTGGCAGGTGCCTCTTGACTCACCAGCAGTGATGAAGTCAACAGCTGTTTTACATATCCATTGGGGAAAAACACCTGGATTGTGCTTTTTGGAAGCTGTGGACACCCTGGATAAATGTGAATTTATGTGTAGAGGTGACCTTTCTGAAGCCCTTCTGTTCTGTGTCCTTTGTCCTGGTCTCGTAGAGCTTAGTTCAGCCTTCAGAGTCTTATCTCCATGTTGTTCCAATAGACAGCTGAGAGCTTTCTTCCAATATCTCTGAGCATTCTCATGCATCTACCACCAGGGCAAAGGACAGTTTAAGATCCCAGATAGAAAAAGCACATCTGAAAATAAGCTGAATATATTGGATAATTGACTTCTATTAATAGGAAATATTGTTATGTTGAGTAAATAAATGACTGTCGATATTAATATAAAGGAAGAGATACCTTTTTTTTTTTTTTTAATATTGGGCCTTGCTGTAAAGAGTGTTATTTGCTTCTGATTCTTTCCCAACTGCTCAGATCCATCCTGCAAATCACTTTTTCATGCCCCCTGACTGTGAACTCTCAGCCCGACATCCATCGTGCAGAATCTTTACTACTGATGTGTGCATTTCTGGCTTTTAAAGGAGCAAATCTGGGCAATGGTGGAGAGGCTTGTATGCGGTGCCTCATCCTTCACTCATTTACTTATGCATTGTACAGCATGGTATGGAGTCTTTGGGGAAAAGAATAACATTAGCTGTGAAAATACAATAATCCTAACATATGTTCCTTGACTTCCTTTAGGTTATTGAGTGGAAAAGTCCAAGCCTCAGATTTTTTAATGTGTGAGCAGGAGCTGACCCATAGCAGCCAGAATAGACCATGGTCCTGGGTTCCATCCAGAAGTGAGCATTTACAGTTCAACAAGTCCAAATAAATGATCTCAGAGTATTAGGAAAACACAGCCAACACAGATAGTCTGTCACTGGAAAGAAGCATGGGTAAGGAGAGTAGTCAGCATAAGGCTAGTGAAAAAGTTTAGTTACGTTTTTGGAACAAGTGACCCTGCCAATTGTTTTAAAATTTGAGTATCTGTATAGAATTGCAAATATTGCGAACATCTTTTGTAGCTCTAAGTTGGGAGAGATGTAAATATTTGTGGAAAAACAGACCCACAGCTAGTTGGTAGTATAAAATTACAAAACTTGATGGCTAGCTTCTTAAAAATGGCTGTTTGAAGGTATTTTACAGTCTTTCTGGTTAGGAAATTTAAAGATACTGTATGCTCAGCATTTTTCAAATTAAGGGTCTTTGTTTGTTTTGGTTTCCTAAAATAGGAATTTCAGAGCCTTACTTTAGTTTCCTGGTTCTAAAAGTCTTTGCTTGCATTGCCAGGTGAGTCTGATTTATGTTTTTCACTGTGTAGGACAGTTCAAAAAGTAATCTAGAAATACGTTGTGTCACCTATTTCTGTTAAGTATGTCATGCTACCTAGAAGAGAATTAATCTGGGTGGGGAAAATCTGCATTTGTCTTTTCGATTCCTTTAAAATCAAACGAAAGGGCGGTGAATATAGCCATGCGATTCAAGGGACTTTGTACAGTATTACTGGACTGGAGGAACAGACTTTCTCCATTCTGCATCTTCAAAATTTTCAGAGAAATAATATCAAGATCTTTATGAAGTGTGTAGGTGACAGTAAAGAGGAATGATATATACACCAGTGCCAATGGTACTTGAATATTTAATAAAAAAGGATTTGTAGAGACTTAGGCAGAAAATGAAATGATGCTTGGGTGGAATAGAAAGAAATACATGTGAGGTGTCAGTCACAAGGGGTTCTTCTCTCTGACGTGTGATTGTGATATGGTTAAAAAAAAAAGATTATACTTAAGGACTACCGAAGGAGAGTAAGGCATTAGGAAAGTGGGCCATGAAGTATGTTTAAATCAGGATTAAATATTAGGGTATTTCTGGTGCTGCAAAAAGAAGGCTGATTTTATTCATATAGAATCTGCAAAACAGGATTGCCAGAAATCTGAAGGCCAACTTGTCCCTGCTGTCCCACAGCAAGCTCAGACTGCTGCTGATGGTGGCGTGCCTCACCCACTCCGCAGGGCCTCCACTCACGGAGACGGTTTGTTTCAGCGCTTCACTGTTCTTACAATTAGCTTATCCTAATGTTTAACCCAAATCTTCCTTGCTGCTGTTTAAGCGCATTCAGTCTTATCTACGCTTCACAGACATCGAAAATAACTTTTTCCTTTCCTCTTTCCAGCAGTCTATTAGATAGTTAGGCTGTTAATTTGTGTCTCTTGGTTTTCTGTTGTTTAAGCTAAACAATCCTAATATTCAGCCTTTCCTTATAGGTCATGTTTTCCAACCTCTCACCATTTTTATTGATCTGCTGTGGACTCTCTCCAGTTAGTTCAAATCCTTTTTGCCATTCAGTTCCCGAGAGTGACTATGTTATCTCAGCTGAGGCTGAGCAGAGAGGTAGGACTGGTTTGCATGCCTTAGAGGCTAAAATTCTGCTCCTGTGCCCCAGAACAGTGTTTGGTTCGTCCATGGCCTGTTTGACTCAGGCTCAGGCTGGTCCCAGTAATCCCTGCATCCTTCCCAGTAAAACTGCTTCCAGCTGCTTCTTCCCCATTCTGTATTTGAACACTTAACTATCTCTAAGTGTAGAATATTCTATTTATCAGTGCTTAGTGCTATCCTAAGCTTTTAAATCATAACCTGAGCTTGTTAAGATCATCTTAAATTCCAATCTTATCCACCAACAAGCTAATAGTATTTCCTAGGTAGGCATCATCTGCAAATTCAGAAAAACAGGACCACAGTGTCATCGGATAATTCCTGTTGGAAGGGCCCTCAGTAGGTCATCGAGCTCAGCCTCCTGCTCAGAACTCACTGTCCCATCACCCAGCTCATTAACTAAGATGCTGGAAGGAACTGGAGCCGTGCCAGAACTGACTCTGCTATGGTTGCTGCTACGAGTGTGTGAGAATGGTTTTCCACCTACTTTTGACTAAGTAAGTAACAGTTTTGTCTAGACCATATTTTCTGGTTTACTTATGAAAATGTCGTGAAAGTAGTGCTAAAAGCTTTACTGAAATCAAGACGTGACATCTACTGCTCTTCAGTCCATGGTGCCTGTTACTCTGTCATGGAAGGAAGTTAGGCTGGTTTGGCCCAGCTCCTCCTTGACAAATTCATTGGACTGTAGCTGGTTTACTTTTTAGCTCTGAGGGTGCTTATAAACCATTAACTTGTGCTAGCATTTTTCCAGAGAGTGAAATAAAGCTGATGATACTAATTCCTTCCACTCCTCCTTTTCCCTCTTTTGAAATATAAGTGGTTATTATGTTTATCTTTCCCCAGTCTTCCTTGCATCACCCATTTTCACAAGTTCTGGGAGATAACTCCTGACAGCCCTGCGACTGAATCGGCTACCCGTTCAAGTGCCTTCCAATGACGTCCATTATGCCCATGTCATTTTAAAACATATAGCTCATACAAGTGTTCTCTAACCTATTCAAGGCTGAGATAGTATCCTTTTGTGTCTGGTAGCAATTGTGTTAATTATCTGATTATAGCCGACCTTTTTAGGGATGGCTTTCCCTCTCCATTAAGTAGCTGACCAGCTGCCACCTTGGTGTTCCTCTTACTGCTGATGTATTTCAAGAGTGACTTTTTTGTTGGTTTTAATGTCCTTTGCTGGTTGAATCTTATTTTGTGCTTGGTCTTTCTGATTTCACCCTTGTCTGCTTGTACTATAGGTTGCCATTTTTCGTGTGCTACCTTTCCTCGAGGAAGGAAGTGCTCATGAAGAGAAAGTGTTATCAAAAGTTCTCCTCTGGCTATAGATATCCCTTCTCTGCAGTAAAAATGACTTGCTTCTTCAAAACTTTGGTTGAACTGAAAAAGAAACACAGTCCGTAAGGTCATTTTAAGCTAAATTTTAAAATACCTGGCAACCATTATTAAGAAGTTCTAAAAATTAAAAGATCAAATGGATTTCAAGATCTTCAAGATCACAGAATCACAGAATGGTTGGGGTTGGAAGGGACCTCTGGAGATCATCTTGTCCAACCCCCCTGCTTGAGCAGGTACACCTAGAGCAGGGTGCACAGGACCGCGTTCAGGCGGGTTTTGAATATTTCCAGAGAAGGAGATGCTACAACCTCTCTGGGCAGCCTGTTCCAGTGCTCTGTCACCCTCGCAGTAAAGAAGTTTTTCCTCATGTTCAGGTGGAACTTCCTGTGTTCCAATTTGTGCCCGTTGCCCCTTGTCCTGTCGTTGGGCACCACTGGAAAGAGTCTGGCCTCATCCTCTTGACACCCACCCTTCAGATATTTATAAGCATTGATAAGATCCTCCCTAAGTCTTCTCTTCTCCAGGCTGAACAAACCCAAGATCAATAATATACAATATACAAGAGATGAACTATGGCATTAAGATCATAAGGACACATTATGAAGGAAACAGTACTTTGACACAGCATGTTTTTATCAAGCTACAGCTAGTGCTGAAACAAAAAGAGGGCTATGTATTGAATCTCTGAGAACGAGCTGAAAAACTAGCTATAGTAAACCAGTGAATTAATTAAAAATGAGCATAATGTCTGTTTGGTTAAAAATGGAGAACCTAATAGATTATAACCATTTTACACGCTGTACAAAATATACATTTCAAAGGACTACTTCACCTGTCATAAACAGTGAATTAACATTAGCTTCACGTTGTTACCTTGCTACACATTTTGCAGAATTTAGTATTTTTTCACTGATTCTCTGTAGCTATACAGCTTGTAGTTATTTGCCCCAGAGTTAGAAAATGTAAGTGGGTACCAGTTCACAATTATAGTATTTTAGATCAATTTTATGTTTGTTTTATATGCATAAAGATCTATGACACTTGTCAAGGAGCAAGAAACTACTTCCTCTAACGTTAATATATGGTTTTGAGCCACCTCGTGCAAAAAGCATTACAAGTGCACAAAGTACAAACTCTTATTTGGGACACACTTGTATTCAAAGCACGTACACAGAAAAGAAAGAAACCCAGTGGCATTATTTATGTTTTGATTTTTTTGCTTAGAACAGATTAAGATTTGTTTGGAACTGACATGCATATGCAGAAGGAACCCAAATTTGACCACCCAACCAAAGTGCAGCAAAACCCACACTGTGGCTGCTGCTATCAGCCCGGTGCAGTAATGCCCCCTGTCACTTCGCCAAGAAGCGGCTGTTGCGGAAAATAAATAAATTCTCTATCATTCTACCAAGCAGGACAGGTCTCAGCTTTGGCAGATGTAGGAGTGTAGAAGAAATAAATGCTAATCAGACATTTAGAAAAGTAAACACTCCTTGTTTGTGCCTCAGAAATAACCCTTCTGCTGGTTGATACAAAATGTTATTAAAGAGTGTGGGACTTATACACATGGATTTTCTTATATTGAAGATGGATGGCATAGAGAAGTAGGTTTATTATTGCTTAAATGATAGGGTTTTATTAATAATATGCTTAAGTTTGCATAATAAACTTTTCTAATATTTTAAAATTATTACTATTTAGTTGTCTGCCTGCTTACACCCTCGAAGTTATTAACATACTTTATACTCATCCTCCCACTGAAAAGCGCATGAATTCACAGTATTCACACTGAGGTGACTGGGAATGCAGCTGCATTACACAGAACAAGCACATGATCTATCCCAAAGTACGTGGGTGCTACTAATCACCATTACTTCTTAATTACATATGCATTTGCGTATGTTGTTACATACATGTAAGCTAGATCCTAGTTACAGAGCATATCTGCCAGACAAAGTCCTCTTTTTCTGCTGAAAAGTATTACCTTAGTAGATAGAAGGACCTTGCCCAAAATTTCTTGCTATCCAGCAGGTCATTCTGGCTCTAAGCTACTGAGTTACCTGTGCCTGGGAATGCTTGTGAGCTCTCAGGCCAATTGGCAGAGCCAGCTTCAGGACTTTCCCGGAATGGTGCTTCTTGGCACAGTCCAGAACCTCAGGAGAGGATGTTCCTACAGTGTATTAGTAGGCATGATCATGTTTAAATGCTGGCAAAGGTCCTGGACACTTCCTAATTTACAATCATAGATATAGCCAAGGTCAAGATGTATAGGATTTATTTCCTGTACAGGAGTTGCATGGGTGATGTGTGAAGGCACAAGCATAAAAGGAGTTTGAGATGCATCGCTTTTATGGGCATACCATGGTCATCAGTGAATTTGATGGATCCTGGGCATATCAGGCTCGCTGCCTGTGCACCATAGACACACTTTTAGCCTGAAAACCTCAGGCAGTAATATGGTAACCCTAAGAGTGGGGCTGAGTCAGTGCAAAGAATTTTTTTAGCCTTTTGATCTTAAGGGTGTACACTTCCTTCTATCATTTGCTACTGTGCTTTGTTGAAAAGCTGTAAGTGTAGGATTAACATAGTTGCAGATTTTATTCATGATCTCCTTATTGTTGTATCTCCCAGTCGTTTTGCTCATTCAGCAGCTTAGCATGCTTATGTTCTCAAGAGGGAAATACAGATGTGGCTTGCTTATAGCTTGCTTACACTGTTGGCCTCAGCATTACACATAGAATCATAGAATCATAGAATCATTAAGGTTGGTAAAGACCTCTAAGATCATCAAGTCCAACCATCAACTAACACCACCATGACTCCTAAACTAGGCCCTGGAGTGCCACGTCTACACCTTTTTTGAATGCCTCCAGGGTTGACGACTCCACCACCTCCCTGGGCAGCCTGTTCCAATGCCTAAGCACTCTTTCAGTAAAGAAATTTTTCCTGATATCCAATCTAAACCTCCCCTGACGCAACTTGAGGCCATTCCCTCTCATCCTATCACTAGTTTCTTGGGAGAAGAGTCCAACACCCGCTTCACTACATCCTCCCTTCAGGTAGTTGTAGAGAGTGAGAAGGTCTCCCCTCAGCCTCCTCTTCTCCAAACTAAACAGCCCCAGTTCTCTCAGCCGCTCCTCATAAGACTTGTTTTCTAGACCCTTCACCAGCTTCGTTGCCCTTCTCTGGACACGCTCCAGCACCTCAGTGTCCTTCTTGTAGTGAGGGGCCCAAAACTGAACACAGTATTCGAGGTGTGGCCTCACCAGTGCCGAGTACAGGGGCACGATCACTTCCCTACATCTATCACCTGAACTTTATTCCAGTATAATTTGCTTCTTTTCTTCTCTGGTGTGTTAGTCAACTGTACTCTGAGCTTAAGAATGGTCCATTCCTACAAATAGGAAATCAAGCAAAGACAGCAGGAGGTCTGCATGGATGAACAAAGAGCTCCTCTGGGAACAGGAACAGGGTCTTATCCTTTTTTTCTAATTTCTTCTTTCTGACATAAGGACTATCCTTTTCTCTTATGTTTATTTTGGACTTTTCACTGTATTCTGGTCTCTGAATAGGACTCCTCAGGATATGACAGTACATAAAAACCACATACCAGCTTTGTTTGATTTCTGTTTCTGCAACTTTGTGTCCTCAGAGCTGTCAGCTGGAAAAATAGATAGAAAAAATTGGGGAAAAAAAATTTCCTTCTAACACTAAACTAAAACTTTATTACGATAAAGAAAATAGTATTATTCTTGTAGTCCTTAGTCATTAATTATTATTATTTATAAGTAGTAATAGTACTAGTTATTAATTATTATTGTTGTCTTCTCCTGTTTTTCACTATTTACCTTTTAAATATCCTTCTTCTTTTTGCTTCTCAATTGCAAACTGGGAAAAAACCCAAACCTGTTTATGCAGTCTCACAAGTCCAAACATAATACTTCTTATTCTTGGCTTATGTGAGCTGTGTGAAAGCATGGTCCCACCACTTTCTGCTGAAAGAACATTCAGTGAAGAATGAAAAAGGAAGCTTCCATTGATGAACATCCTGTTCATACCGTCTCTGGCTTTCCTCAGGACTCTGTTACTCAACTTATATATGGCAATGGAGCTGGTGTCCTGGGTATTAACTGATCTATCAATCTTGGTGGCCAAGATTTACATCTAAATTACTGGTTCCAGTGCTGCTGAATACATACCCTGTCCACATTGCAATTCCATACTAGAGTCATGCATGAGCCTCACCTGTGATTTTTTTCATTGAAAGGAATTCTTGGCTCACAAAAGAGTCGAAACTACCACTTTGGCCTCCAAAAACACCTGATGAGGACATTTGATGAGCAGGATTCCAGGGTGTGCTTGGTATGCTTAAGAGGTAACTATGGGTTGAGCCCAGGTGACATTTCTGGTAAAAATTATCAGCTTGAACACAGCACATACTATATCCAAGAGAAGTAAGCCTGAATAATGCTTGTAAAAAAATGTGTTTGCATAGGATTTTGTAAGTAAAAGCAAAAATCAATCCACAGTTCAGAGATCTATAAATTCCAATAACACTTCCTCTAAAGTAACAAAAAGGCACAGAACTTTAAGACTGAATTAATTTAACTTAAAATTCCTTTAGCCATCTAGCTGTAATTGCTTATAAATCTAAATCTGCCTCTCCTGAAACACAGTGCTGAATGAGGCAAGCATCCACAATTATTTCTTCCTCTTTTTGATGCCTTGTCATTGCTTTGGGAGAGGTCACTGGACTCAAGGAAGTTATTTAAGTGGAGGTGCAGATATATAGAGCAATCTTTTGTTTGGCTCATCACCTGTTTTTCTCTAGTTCACACTAATGAATCTAACTTTGACTTCTCAGGTCTATTAAGACATTTGGAATTAGGATTTCAGGATAAAAAAAACTTCTCAAAATCAGAAGTGATCCTGATGGAGTTCTGACCTTGTCAAGAAATATCCAAAAAGTGAGGTGTTCTATTAGACTATTAGATTTTATGCGTAGTTTTTCATTATATTAATGAACTATACATACTTAATATAGCTAGTTTGATTAAAAAAAGTGGACAGGTTATTCTGGGAAGAAAACGCTAATTCTTTACATTTTGTTTGAAATATTTGCCTGGCTACTTTTCCCCGTTACTTAAGTTTAAATGCATATTGCACTTTGATACATAATTAACCCTATTTTTACTTATCCTTTCTGCGAATCATACTGAAGTTTCAAAATATCATTGACTTTCAGGAAACTATGGTTTCACCACTGTTTGTGTACCTACACTATCTATGAAATGAAATTGATATTTTCTCCATGAAAACTGAGTAACAGCATATCAAATTATCACGGCAAATATTGGTCCAAGGTAAAATTCGCAAACACAAAGGCTGAGTTAAAAATGTATTACCCTTCCATGTGTAATCATCAAATTTAATAGACTGAATTTAACAAATTACTGTTGGCAATAGAATTGGCAATAGAAAATCCTGTTTAGATTTAAATTGGAATGTAGAGATTGTATTACCTCTTTCTTTGGCTTTTGTGCACCTGCTACTAAAACCCACCAATTCAGGTGTCTGTAACCAATGAATAACATTGAAAACTTGGTAAGAAATTGCCAAATAACTGTAGAGTGATTTAAAAACTAGTAAATCTGAAAATAAAAGACTCTGAATGTTCATAGTATCTAAATACTGAAGGTAGTTAAAGAAATGACTTGAACATGGATTATTAGTAGCTCACTCTGTTGAAGGTGTAACAAAATGTATTGGTTGGAAGCTAAACTGAGCAATTTAAAATATACATTTTTAACAATGACAGGAAATTGATAAACAGTAAAGAGGTCCTGGAGCATCAAGAGTTGTGGCAGATTCTCCATCATCCAGCATAAATTTGTAAGTCAAGCTTGACAGGACATTTCACTAGATCTTTTCTATTTCAAAAACTACAACTGAAAAAACACAGGTGTCATGGGCAAAACAGTCTCAACTGGGGGAATTTTTACTTGATTTGATTCATTGCCAATTAACACCATCTTCTGATTCAGGTATGGGGGGGGGTGTGACATATGAGAAATGAGAAAACAAACACTTAAGTAACCCACTTTCCTTCCTCTTTCGCAGGCTCTTCTTAAGGCAAACATCTCTGCTCTCCTCTTATTAGTGTCATCTTGCCTTGTTTTTGCTGTGGATTACGCTCAGTCCCTCCTTATTCATTCTGTGAGCCCACAGGCAGGTCCTGTGCCTAATGGTTTCTTTCTGCTGCTCCTTGCTCATTTTCCCCCTGCTCCACTGAGGGCCACCGAGGGCCACGGTCCCTCGGGGGTGGCCCTGCCCTGGCATGGGTCACCCCAGGCTGCAGTCCCTTGAGGTTGTCCCCACTCTGACATTGATCACCTCTATGCCCCAAAATGTCTTCTTCCCTGTGGCTCCTCCATGCATCTGCCCAAGACCATCTCCCTACGTGTCCCCTGCCCTTTGCAGCTGCTGCTTTTTCTGAAATGCATTTGAGCAGAGGCACCACGTGCTCTTTCGCCGTTGAAGTTTTGGCAGGCAATGGGTTGCTCACACCAGTTTCAGAGCTGGCTGGACGTAGCTGTTATCTGCTCAGGGCAACTCATTACCTTCTCCCATGCAGCCCCCAGCTACCCAAATGCTTCCAGTTATGTTAAATACAACAGGTATTAGATTAGCTTTTATTTTTCATATGTCAGTGTAGCTCAGGACCACAGGCTTTGTAAGCAAACCACTGTCCTACTTGTGCCTACAGCGAGGCAGACCAGATGCCGTTTTCAGGGTTCCCAAACAGCCCGTGTTGTGTGACTTATTCTGCTAAAAGCTTCCTGGTACCACAGAATAAAGTCCTGTTTGGAAGCATCATGTTCTTCTGATCTTATGAGAATTATGTTCAGCTACTTTGTCAACTTGTTCTATAACAAGAAGAAAGCATATCCCATTAAGGCAAAAAAAAAAAAGCATGTAAAAAAGTATATTTTCTCTGAAACTGAACGCAACCTTTCCATTTGACTTCAATCATTCCCTATTTGGCCTGATCTCAGTAATTCAGAAACTCTTTGCTCAGTCTTTAAATCTTCACTGTTAAAGTCACCTGCTTAAAAAAAGGTCCCATTTCAGCAAGGCAGTTATGCCAGTATATAATTATAAAAACATGTATTTAAGTCAATCCTTTTGTGTCGGAAAGGCCCTTCTAAATGCCTAAATATAAAGTAGAAATTACATTCTCTGAGTTCCTGAAATAAGCTCTTTCTTGAAACTCAAATATTGCTACCCTTTTGCAATCAACACTCCCTTTGAGTACCATTAGGTGTCAAGATTTGGCCTTGAAACATAATCTTTTATTGGATGTTAACAAACAGAACTATGAGAGCACCCTGAATACAGGAGAATGAAACCTACCAGTGACATTTGTTACTGATGATGTGGGGACCTGATAGATGATTTAATTTGAGAGTGCAAATTCAATTCCTGACCCACATGTCACTACACAGAAGGTTTATGTAATTATCATTAGTGTGTTGTTATTTATCCATGTGTAGATCCTGCTGACTTTTTATTACTCGCTGCTAATGTTGTCATTAAAAATGCATACCAATTAACATAATTTTAAAAGGAGACATGAAAAAATATCTAATTTTGCTTTAAATTTCAATTATTTCTTTGATTTATTTTTCTTTCTTTTCAGCATTTGCAAAATAATGGTCTGGGCAGAAAATGGATAGGAAAATAGTAGCCAAGTCCAGTAATTCTCTTACCTCTATAGGTAAAGGTGGTAAGCATCTCATTTTGTGCTAGGAAAAGCATGTGCTGTCACCAGTCTTTGGCCAGTCAGTTCTTTTTATTTAAAAAAACCCCAAACCCTAGCACAGATGGTGTATCTTGTTGCAGCATTACAGTTTCAGGCCCTTCATGAATCACTTGAGTAGGTAAAACAGCATCTGTCAATTTTATTATATTGGATTTATCGAAACCAGGAAATTAGTGGCATGTAAGTATGTATTAGTCTCTACTTGGCATCTCATTGCAGTACTCAGTTATCCAAGATGACAAATTCAGATGTGTTTACTAAAAGCTTTAGATATATTTTTTTTTCCTGCTTCACTTGACTGAGGAGGCTTAATGATCACAATTTTATGAGCCTCTGTTTCTTATGATGGTAAAAGCCTTGACATTTCTTTTTAGATCAGCTTTTCAGAGCCTTATACAGAGCACAGGTTTCAAGTAAGCTTCAAGACAAAAATGGGAAGTGGGGAGTGATCTTAGCAAGGAGCTGACTACCACCAATTTCAGCACTAGAAAATGCTTGCTCCACCCAGGGGAAACCCATTCCCTGGAACTGCTGCCATGTCTCCTCTTCTGCCAGGAGGGTTCGGTCCCAAGGGGCTCCCAGACGTCAGAGGGAGTTAAGGACCAAATGTCATAAATGGTGAAATGAACCTGTGGCTGCTGATTGGGTCCGTCAGGCGAGACAGGAGGTTGCTTAAGTCTAAGTTTCTTGCTGAAGGACCGTATCTATATACAGCTCTTTCAGTAATAATCTTAATTTGCACTTAACATATATAGCACCTTTTGCTAATGCTATCTTCTATTTTTTGCCTTCATTTTTGAGCAGATGGGAAATCAGACCAAGCAAGGTTGCAGGTTTTTTTTCTGAAACATACACTCTTGATTAATTAACAAGAATATAAACTAAATTTAAGACTAAACATTTTGATACTGTTTTCTTTGATTCTTTTGATTATTTGTATACTTACAGTTTGTAGTAAGTTTACAATTATTGATTTGAACAGAGTAAAACAGTGAACTCCTATTATCCTGAGACGTGCACCTTGTAAAAGGTACTCTGTCAGATCCAGCAAACAGCGCTCCACCAAAATCTGATCTTTTATCTGGCCAGTTAGATCTTGTAATGGCTATTTCTGATATTGCCATCTGGTGAAATACAAGTCACGTTACAGCTTTGATTGTTATTCCATTTCTCTGGTAGCTAAACCACATTGTGTACTGTAAATGAAGAGAGACTTGGAAGTTGGATCTTACATTCATAAACTCTTCAGTCTTTGGTCTTTTATTTCTTTTAAGGGTCCATTCCAGAAGTCCCATCTGAAGAACCTTCCAGCATTTCCATTTTCTTTCCTGGTTTCAATAGTGAAGCTGTCCCAGAACCAAAGCCATAGCAATCTCTGCACTGATGGGGAGCAAGATCCTGAAACATGGCCTCAGCCATATGGAGCAGAAGTGAAACACGGTAATGACAGAGGTCACTTGAGCAATGGGGGAAAGAAAATGCTGCCACAGTGAGTATTTTTTCTTTGTATGCATGCTAAGCTCTTGAATGACTTTATAGGGAAGATTTGTCATGTATTTCAGTGCAAAAAGACATGCAGTGTTAGAAATTGGCTTTTACAAATGTCACTGGAAAAGGAACATTCTGCTCATTAAGTGGACTCATAACAAGTTTATCCTCTAAGTGGAAGCTCCTGTACTGTTCTGTTTTCCTGCTTTCTCCCTTTCTCTCTCTCCTTTTTTTCCCCCCCTTTCTTTTTTTTTGGTATGTATTCTGCTGGCAGGACTTACTAACAGACGAAGTGATGTTTACTAACGCTAGACCCCTAATGTTTGCTGAAGTACAGTGACATTAGCAAAAGGTGTATAATATACTGTAGTACTGTAGTTTTAGTTCTTTTGAATGCACTCAGGACTTTCAATCATTATTCTCCTCAGTACGAGGAAAGCTAAAACAAAGATGGTGATGAGATGGAAAATGCTCCATTACTGCAGTAGCAGAATACCAGAAGATGGTGGTCTGTGGCTGGCGCATTCACAATGAGGTGTCCAGGGGAAAAGGGAGCCTGTCTGCCAGCCAGGATTTAAGGGCAGGATGCTGAGAAGTTGAATCAGGAGAGAGAACTGAAAGAAGGTGAGGACTGTCAAAGGTTCAATCATTTTTAGCATTCCTTTTATATTATTTCTGATGATAGGGACCAAATGACTTCAAAAAATCATATTGATTACAATTTAATTGGGCATATTTATCTTGGAATGCAAAGCATTTATCAGAAGTGGAACAATGATACGTATATATTGTGATCAATCAAATGCTAATTATAACTGTGGTAGCTTCCTATTTCAGAGGTCAAATACTAGAAAAACCACTGTAGCTTGTATGAAGTACATTCACTGATGGAGGAGTCTGGGAGTTTTAGTGGTTCATCTTGTGCTTTGTTTTAATTCACAGCTTTAAATAAAGATCAGATACAGCAGCTTCATGACAGACCTCTATGGGAGTAGGTTTATGTGTTAATATACAAAATTATCCATGAATAATTTAGAACAAACATTAGATTTAAAGAAGTGGAGCTTTATCTTCTAATAATAAAATTAAAGAAAAATTAAGAAACAGGTAAATTTATTTCTTGAACCAGCGAAGCAATTTTTATCTGATGGATTAGTCCTATTTAATCAGAACAGTGAGCAGCTGGATAAATCCGAGCTAGAAGAATATTAGGTCATTTGTTAGCCCTTCAGCCAATTACAGCTGCAGCTGCTCTATGGTATCTTTTTCTTCTCATTATTGAGATTCATTTTTTTTCCTCGAAAACACTAGATGATGAGCCCTCAATAAATAAAAATGTAGGGCACAGGGATCTTACAGCATCAGGGTGCTGGTGGATAAAATATGGTCCCTCTCATCACCAGCAGAGAGTGTCAGTGAAACTTGTTTGTGGAACTGGAGAGCTGCAGAACCAGGGTCCAGTCCCGACTTGACAAGAAGACAGCTGAAGTGCCTTTTTCTCTTCTGCCAAAGGAACTGCTTTCTCTTTTTTGTTTTGTAAAACAAACTACTTGGTTCTTTGATTTTTTAAATTGTTTTCATTCAGGCAGTCATTATAATGGTAATGTTCGTGCTGAGCAGTTTGCTTTTGGTTTTTATGGGCTTTTCTTTGTTAAAAAGCAAGCAAACCCAGGTGAGCAAATGGCTGGAAAATCTTGTCAGAGGTTTTGTGGTGATACAGAAAGAGAGGCAGAAAACTCTAGGGGAGTTTGTGAATACTACCCTGATTTTTAATTTTTTTTCTTTATTCCCCAGGACTAGGAAAAAAGCTACTCTTCCTACAGCTCTTAGTGACTATCCTGTGATTCACAATGTGTTTCAGTACCAAATAGGTTTTAGTGACCCCCTGTAGAAAGGATTTAATTTTACCTATTTTATTATCTCTAGAGCTTGAGATTTTTGCCCCCTCGCTCCCCTCCCCACAGTTAATTGAAAGTAGCTTAGTTAAAAGAGAATTATGTTGCATCTTTTTACCTTTACATATAACTAAACATTGGCTGTTTGTTCTGCCACATCCCTCCTCGGGCCACCTTGTGAATGCAGAGGTTGGGGAGCTCACTGCCAAGGCAGCAGAGAAAGGATGAAGTGATGTGAGGGCCAAGAAGCCAACTCTAGGCTGCCAGTATAACAGGTAAGGATATAAACTGGTGGAAAAACATATTTTGGGTGTTTTGTTCCACCTTGGTTACAAAGACAAGAACATCAAAGCCTTGCAAAGGGTGAGCCATGAATCACTGAACAGCACAGGCACTGAAAGAAGTGCTGTGGATGTTCAGAAATGCGTGTATGTGTTTAAGGCTCATTGAGGTCTACTAGTTAACTGAGGACAGCACTACTCAGCCACATTTTTCCTCTGTGTGTTGGGGAAATTGCTACACCTCAGCTGACCATAAATAAAGAAGGGATCACATACCTCTCTTTCTCTCCTCAGGGTGGTTGAAGAACAAAGGCACCAGACCGGAGCAGGTGCCTGGTGAGGGTGGTACAAGTGGTCCTCAGAGTTGAGGGCGAATGGGGTCTTCTTGGGTCTTCAGAGCTTGCTTGTTTGTACTGGAACCTGGTATGTACTAAGAACTATGGATAATGTGCACGAAAACCAGCATGTGCAGCATGAGAAGCCAAATATAACATGACGTTGTACAAATCTGTGATTCAAGACTTGCTGCTCCAACTGGATGTGCGTAAGTCTATGGGGCCCAATGGGATTCATCCCAGGGTACCTAAAGAGGTGGCCGATGTTATCACAGGACCTCCCTCCGTTATTTTTCAACAGTCTTGGGAGTCTGGAGAGGTCCCAGTTGACTGGAAGCTGGCAAATGTTGTCCCAGTTTTCAGGAAGGGTAAGAAGGAAGACCCTGGTAATTACAGGCCTGTCAGTCTCACTTCAGTGCCTGGTAAAATTACAGAGAAGGTTATTCTGGGAGTTATTGAAAAACACTTGAGAAACAACACAGTCATTGCTCATAGCCAGCATGGGTTCCTGAGGGGAAAGTCCTGCTTGACCAACTTAATTTCCTTTTATGACAAGGTCACCCATCTAGTTGACCAAGGGAAGCCAGTAGATGTGGTGGGTTTGGATTTTAGCAAATCTTTTGATACTGTCTCTCAAAGTATCCTTCTGGATAAACTGTCCAGCACACAGCTAGACAAGTCCATAATACGTTGGGCGAGCAATTGACTGACAGGTCGGGCTCAAAGTGTTATACTAAACGGGGTTACATCAGGCTGGTGGCCAGTCACCAGTGGGGTTCCTCAGGGCTCAATTTTAGGGCCAGTGCTCTTTAATGTTTTTATAAATTATCTGGATGCAGGAATCCAATGTTCATTAAGTAAGTTTGCCAACGATACTAAACTAGGAGGAACTGTAGACTCCCTCGAGGATAGAGAGGCCTTACAGAGAGATCTGGATACACTAGAGAGCTGGGCAATCACCAACCGCATAAAATTTAACAAAAGCAAGTGTTGGATTCTCCACCTGGGATGGGGTAATCCTGGTTATACATACAAATTGGGGGATGAGAGGCTGGAGAGCAGCCCTGTGGAAAGAGATCTGGGGGTTTGGGTTGATGGCAAGTTGAATATGAGTCAACAGTGTGCCCTGGCAGCCAAAAGGGCCAGCCTTGTCCTGGAGTGCATCAAGCAGAGCATAGCCAGCTGGTGGAGGGAGGTGATTGTCCCACTCTGCACTGCACTGGTGTGGCCTCACCTCGAGTACTGTGTGCAGTTTTGAATGCCTCAGTATAAGAAGGACATCAAACTACTAGACTGTGTCCAGAGGAGGGTGACCAAGATGGTGAAAGGCCTCGAGGGCAAGACTTACAGGGAGCAGCTGATGTTACTTGGTTTGTTCAGCTTGGAGAAGACAAGGCTGAGGGGTGACCTCATTGCACTCTACAGCTTCCCCAAGGGGGGCAGCGGAGTGGGAGCTGCTGATCTCCTCTCTCTGGTGACCAGCGATAGGACACAATGAAATGGAATGAAGCTGCGTCAGGGGAAGTTCAGACTGGACATTAGGAAAAGGTTCCTCACTGAGAGGGTGGTTGGTCACTGGCATAGGCTCCCGAGGGAAGTGGTCATGGCACCAAGCCTGTCAGAGTTCAAGGAGCATCTGGACGATGCTCTTAGTCATATGGTTTAATTTTAGGTGGTCCTGCGAGGAGCAGGGAGTTGGACTCAATGATCCTTGTGGGTCCCTTCCAACTTGAGATATTCTACGATTCTATGATTCTATGACATATTTAGACCATGTCATGTAAGCTAAGTTTGTTTTCTAATCAGTTGTGCAAGGTAGGTGGGATTCTGTTTCTTCAGTGTGCTGTAGAGGAAAGAGGAAGGTATTTTGGTACCCAGAGCATCGCTTTGTCCCGGGCACTGTCCTTTCTTGGACTTCTGGCTGCAGCTACAGCTCCTCCTCCCGGGCAGCTCCGGCTTGGTTAGCCGTGTTTTGTACCCTCTCTCACTGCCCCTCCTGTGGTTTGCAGGGAGCTACTGGTGCTAGCACAAGAATGGACTGTAGCTTTGTAGCAGCCAGCAGCAGTTGGAGTTTATGGGATATTTAGGTGGCAAATTATACCTTGCATTTTATTGATTAGTTCTGTCTAGTACACCAGCTTTGTGCTACTGTGCATCCCCCGGGTTACTCCACATGCTAATAATAGTATGTGCTCTATCTTGTACGTGCTAATTTTAAATTATGTTTACACAGTGCATGAATGTGAATCAACTGAAGCTTGACATTCCTATTTCAGGGTAGAAATAGCTAGTCAATATGAGTTGATATTATTGATTGGGCTGTTTGCGTGTTTGTTATGCAAACCGTACAGGTAATGAATATCAATATACAAGGGTCTGCTGAAATGTTTTATAGTCAAAAGCATGGAGAGTTTGCTGAACATGGAAGGCAGTCTACCATGTTGGAAAGCAGCTGCCAATATTTTGGTACAATAGATTCATCTGTAATCTAAAGTATATATAAAAAACGAAATGTGAAATACTCTGTCTTAAAGGGAAAACATGAACATATGTTTCACAGTACACTTCTGACATGTGATGTCTCACACTCCAGAGCGACTGTTTTTTTTTTTTTCTAACATCAGATGCAGAGCTGATGTTAGAGCTATGGAGTTTCCAGGCCAAAGCAGAGGCATGGTGGAGTCTCTCTTCTAGCTGTACTCTACTGTCTTGCACTGCTACCTCCTCCGACTTTGGCGGACCTTTTCCTGCCCTGTCCTCAGTGGTCTGAGATCCCAAGCAGTTGCTCTGGTTCTTGCCTTTAAAACTTGTTCTAATCAGGTACGTGTTCCAAGGAGACAATTAGGATTGAACAGCAATTAGGATGGATAATATGTCATTATTGTAAATCAGGATTACTAAGCATTCACATCACCTTAATTGCAATATTTGTAAAAGAAGAGACCAAATCTATGGCTGGTAGGGGAGAATTAAGATTAATCATAAGCCAGTTGTTAGCTTTATAACATGGTCCCTGCAGCAGCCATGGGGTCCAGCTGGGCTGTCTTGGGAGCAGACCAGGGATGGAGCTGTGACTCTGGAAGCTGTCATATGGCTCCATGCTCCCCGAGACATGATGTAGAAGGATTAGTCGGTGCTTCCTTACTAACAGCAGGTTGACTGTGCTGACTGGTGTGGTGCACTGGGGATGACTACAGCACAGGCACTAAGTTTATTGTTTATAATGAATAAAACCCTCTGTTTTGCTTCTCTTATTCCCCCAGTCTGTGAATATGTCTACACATGCCCTGAGCAGACATGAGCTTACCTCATGGATGCTATAGCCTTACTGGAAGCTACATAGCCATGTTACTGTGTTGCCAACCTACAGCAACAAAAAAATTTGATTCTCAGCAGGGCTTATTAGCTTGAGCCCAGCTTCATGCAAGCATGACTGTCTAGCTTTCATTGAGAGCTTGCTTGCTTCTAGCTAACTCCAAGTGTGGGCAGATAAGATAATGGCAGTACAGAAAATGCCATGTAGACATAACTGAGTTCCTCATGGTTTTTAAAAACATGATGTTCTTTTAACACTTCAGTTTGAGAGTGAGTGATTAAGTTAAAAAGAAGCAAACTGATGAATCAACTCTCCCTGTTTAGAATGGGATTCCTCCTAGAAAAGCTGCTTGGTTTATATTTTAGGGTTCCTCATATGAAATCAGTCATCCACATGCTGTCATTTTTTCTGAATTTAAGATGGCTTTTTATGGTCTTGAGATGAGCTTCCCATTACTTGCAAACAGAGCGGCTAATACGGTTCCAGGCACAGGGTACCAGGAGACTGATTTTTTTATCTTGATGGCAATATGGGAAGAATAATAATGAAGTGCTATGTACACACTAAGCTATATAGTGGCTGTAGCTCAGTTTACACTGGAAAATAAGAACTACCTGCTTGGGAACAAAAAGCTTTTGCCTCCATCCACAAGGGGACAGAACCTTGCTCCTGTGAAGCATAGCTGCGGATGCTGACATAAGGGCTACCAGCATTTATTTTTGTCTCTCATTAAATAAATTAAGTTAGAAATACAGAATGGTAGTATGAATATCTAAATTCATAGACACGAACACTAATATTGTTCCATGCTGCCTACCTTGGTTATTAATCCTTTCTGGAAGATTAAGGAACAGACATTTTGATTTTTATTCAATATGCTATGATGAACCTGAAGAATATTGAAGACATTTTGAATTCTCCCTTGGCACTACTTCATCGAACTGAATCCCAATGATTTTATATTTAAAATCTGAACTTCCCTTTCTTTTCTACTTTCATTCTGTCTCACAAATACTGTTCATTTGACCTACGCTATGACTTTCTGGAAAGATCATATTGTAGAACTATTAGATAGAAATACCTTTGTCTTATCAGGCTTATCAACATATTGGAGGGGGAGTTTTTTATCTTGAAGAAAAAGGAATTACTGTTTTTAAAGTTGGATAGTTTTCTCAAATTTAGGAGTAAGTTTTTTGGTTTTAGAGTGAGGTGGTATTCCAGTTAGTGGCAGACTGTTACAGTGATTAGTTACCCTGTACCAAATGCATTCCTTTGTTTACCACAGCTAAACTCTTTTTATCTGCATGTAAAAACAATTTCATCTGAAGCGGCTGCACTTGAAAAGCGTTGGCTGCTTCAACAGAATACTTCTGACGCTCTTGATGTTGATGGTCCATATTACCTTCAGGATCACCTCATCAGATAGCCCACAGTGATTGCAGTAGCCTGGGGTATTTTTGCTTTCCAAGGGGTAGCCCTCTGAATACTTTTGGTGACATTTCATTAGAAAATGGTGTTAAGTTTTGAGCCACAACTTTCTTAAAGCACTAAAACGATAAGGAAGTTGCTAGTAACATTTTTCTAACACTTCTCTTTCTCCTTTTCCTTCTCCTTCTCCTTTGCCTTCTGTTTCTTTTTGTGACCTGAGATTGCAGGCAACAATTTGGAAGCCTATATTTGTGTGTTTCAAGTGATTCTGCATTTATCATGCAGTGTGATGTCACCCAAGAATCTAACACTAGACTGTTAGAAAAAAGGTGGTTGATGGCCTTTGGTGTAAAAAACCCCAGCTATTAGTAGGTTAAAATCAGTCTCGTATGCATCTGTTCCTTCACTGGACTGAAAATAACATTCTACAACTGGTTGAGAGAGTCCCTTGGGAGACAGCCCTGAAGGGCAAAGGGGTCCAAGAAGGCTGGGCGTTCTTCAAGCAGGGTGTCCCCATGTGCCATAAGACAAACCGGCGGGGAAGACAACTGGCCTGGCTGACGAGGGAGATTTTGCTGGGACTCAGGAAAAAAATGGAGAGTTTACCACCTTTGGAAGAAGGGGCAGGCAACTCAAGAAGAGTACAGGGAGCTCGTTAGGTCACGCGGAGAGGAAATTAGAAAGGCAAAAGCCCAGCTAGAGCTCAATCTGGCCACTGTTGTAAGAGATAACAAAAAATGTTTTTACAAATACATTAACAGCAAAGAGAGCCAAGGAGAATCTCCATCCTTTATTGGATGCGGGGGGGGAACATTGCCACCAAGGATGAGAAAAAGGCTGAGGTACTTAATGCCTTCTTTGCCTCAGTCTTTAATAGTCAGACCAGTTATCCCCAGGGGTATTCAGCCCCCTGAGGTGGAAGACAGGGACCGAGAGCAGAATAAACCCCCCACAGTCCAGGAGGAAGCAGTCAGCGACCTGGTGCGCCACCTGGATGCTCACAAGTCTATGGGGCCGGATGGGATCCACCCGAGAGTGCTGAGGGAGCTGGCGGAGGAGCTTGCCAAGCCGCTCTCCATCCTTTATCAGCAGTCCTGGTCAACAGGGGAGATCCCAGATGACGGAAGGCTTGCCAATGTGACGCCCATCTACAAGAAGGGCCGGAAGGAGGATCCGGGGAACTACAGGCCAGTCAGCCTGACCTCAGTGCCGGGGAGGACTATGGAGTGGTTCACCTTGAGTGCGCTCACCAGGCACGTGCAGGACAACCAGGGGATCAGGCCCAGCCAGCATGGCTTCATGAAAGGCAGGTCCTGCCTGACCAACCTGATCTCCTTCTACGACCAGGTGACCCACCTAGTGGATGAAGGCAAGGCTGTGCATGTTATCTACCTGGACTTTAGTAAAGACTTTGACATTGTTTCCCACAGCATTCTCCTAGAGAACCTGGCGTCTCATGGCTTAGCCAGGTGTAGTCTTTGCTGAGTAAAAAACTGGCTGGATGGCTGAGCCCAGAGAGTGGTGGTGAATGGAGTTAAATCCAGTTGGTGGCCGGGCACAAGTGGGGTTCCACAGGGCTCAGTTTTGGGGCCAGTTCTGTTTAATATCNCAGCAGTGTGCCCAGGTGGCCAAGGCAGCCAACAGCATCCTGGCTTGCATCAGGAATAGTGTGACCAGCAGGAGTAGGGAAGTGATTGTGCCCCTGTACTCGGCACTGGTGAGGCCGCACCTCGAGTACTGTGTTCAGTTTTGGGCCCCTCACTACAAGAAGGACATTGAGGTGCTGGAGCGTGTCCAGAGAAGGGCAACGAGGCTGGTGAAGGGTCTAGAAAACAAGTCTTACAAGGAGCAGCTGAGGGAACTGGGGTTGTTTAGTCTGGAGAAGAGGAGACTGAGGGGAGACCTTATAGCTCTCTATAACTACCTGAAAGGAGGTTGTATAGTGAAGCGGGTGTTGGACTCTTCTCCCAAGAAACTAGTGATAGGATGAGAGGGAATGGCCTCAAGTTGCATCAGGGGAGGTTTAGATTGGATATCAGGAAAAATTTCTTTACTGAAAGAGTGCTTAGGCATTGGAACAGGCTGCCCAGAGAGGTGGTGGAGTCACCAGCCGTGGAGGTGTTCAAAAAACGTGTAGACATGGCACTTCAGGACATGGTTTAGGAGTCATGGTGGTGTTAGTTGATGGTTGGACTTGATGATCTCAGAGGTCTTTTCCAACCTTAATGATTCTATGATTCTATAAAGTGTTTAACTTACTTGGATGATAATCTCTTTGGGAGAGGGATTATAATAAGTCATGTGGTCTTACTATGTATAAATTCACAGACAGAGCCTCTTATTCTTTATTATTGGGTTTAAAAAAAGAGGTATACGAATGTATATTAATTAATGCTCCTATACTTTGCAGGAGACTCAGAGTTGCAGTTATATAACAAATAGATTAGAGGAGAGGAAAACTATATTTCCACCAATCCTGCTGCTGCTTGGATATTCAAGGAAGATGAGCTACGTTCTTCAAACTGGCAGTTGCCCAAGCGTCAGTACTTGGAGCTCTGAATAGAAGAAACAGTCTTGGATTTTGCATGGTGTATTCATGTGTTTAACTCATTTCTGTCATGTTTCTCTTGTGCAGATTGCTTTGAAGGCAGTTGCTGCTCATGTATGTGTTGCTTTTTTCCCCATTATGTATGCAATGTCTGCATGAGCAGAGTTTTGGAGAACAGGTGGGAATGACACAACCATGTGTTGCAAGTATATTCATAGATTATGAGGCCAAGAGGGAGGACTACAATAGCCTAATCTGACTTCTTATATAATGCTGTTTTTATACGTGCATATCATAGTTTTAGGGGAAACATTCCATTTTGATTTAAACATTTTTTTCTTTACCTATGTTAATCAGTAGTCCTCAATACCGATGACCTTGTTTCTTCTGCAGTAATAAACAGTTTATCTGTTGAAGCAGGGGGGGGTGCTGGTGTGAATTTTAAAAAAATGCCCACCCCATCAGTGACTAGATTCCTCTCCAGGCCCATGCATCTGTCATTGACCACTTGCTCCTTGAGGCTGTTGAAAGTCTTTCCTTCAAACTTCTTGCCTTTTTGTTTTTGTTTACTTCAGCTCTCTTGTAACAGGCCTCTTTCTTGCATTTTACTTACTGTCACATTTTCTTCCACCCTCTGAGCTGACAATCCAGTCTTTGTTCCTCCAATGATTTGGCTTCTGCTTCTGTCAGCTGTAATTCTGTTTCCTCTCCCTCCGTTCTTTGTGTCCAACCTCTGTTTTTCCCCCAGCCTTAGTTTTGTACATCAAAAGAGGAAAAAATTGTCTTCCATATCTGTGTTTCTTTAAATAGTGCACAGCTTTGGCCATTTTCACGTGGCTCCCTCTTTCAGTGATGTAGCTTAGTCACTGTTTTCTTGCCGTCATTTCTAGTTCCTCTTCTTGTAATGACTTTTCTTGCATTTGCAGATAAGCATTTTAGTATACAGCCCTGCAGGTGATATGGACCATCAATATCAAGCCCATAGGAAGTATTTTGTTGAAGCAGCCAACACCTTTCAAGTGCAGCCACAGATGAAATAATTGTTTTTACATGCAGATAAAATGAGCTTTGGCTAACTGCCTCAGTAGTGAATTCTTCCTCTAGCAAATCTGGGAGGGCAGACTGCCCTGTCTGGCTTTGCCATCTCTCTTTCTCTCCTGCTTTCTGTATTCCTGAATCTACTGACTTAAATATTTCCCCAACCTATTTCTGCTTTTCATCTTGCTAAGATGGAGACCACCCTGGTTCTCAAAGTCCAGTAGGCAAACATCATCCTGGAGCTCTCCTTCTCGTGGGTGTTGTGCAATCAGTATTTTGAAAGAAATTACTTCACTTTTCTTGATTTTTCAAATTTTCTGTCTTTGTGCTCATGCAGGAGAGACAGGCCTATTCAGCAGCATGAGTTGATAAATGTCCATTGCTTTGGCTTGCTACAGGTTGTGGAGAGCTTAAAACATATTCCAAATTTGTCCTACAAGACACTCAAAACAAGCAGTAATGTGTGTCAAAAAAAAGGGCTTTTCTTGTGACTGTTCTTTCTTGCCTCCTAAACAATACCGAGCATGACTCTTGTAGGACAGTTGTTTCTCCCCTAGAAGGAGTTAATAAAATATCCTGCACTCTGGATATCTTTGTGGAAGAGTACCCTGAAACCTTTCTGGTATGATGCAGCTGGGGCCAGCCACTAGAAGGCAACGTGATCCCACAAACAGCCAAAGGTAATATCCCCTCGGAGCTACTTAACCTACTGAAACCTGCACTTCTGCTCAATAAAATCACTTTTGTCACTTGTATGTGTGATTAGTAGGGGATCTATTAAAAATACAGCATTTTGCTTGGGCAGTGATTGCAGCACCATGGCATTTGAAAGGCAAAGCATAAGAAGAGACAGTGGTCACTGTTGGCATGCAGGCATTTCTGTCTTGCACTTTAACAGCATTTACTGTATTTATCAGCTATGTTTGCAAAGCAGGCTGATGGCAATTTATTGGAAAATAGTTAAATGCAAATAATAGTCTCTTGATAATCATTAATGGTTTCTTAGCTCTATATGACTGTGTGAAGGGGACTTGCTGTGCCAGCTTGCTTTTGTGACTGTTAGTAGTAAATAACTTGCCCCTGTCAGGAATTTAATGCTGCCAAAGCATAGTGAACACAGTCCTATGTCTGGGTGGATGTAGAACTACAAAATAGATGCAGCAGCCCTGTTTCACCTTTTCTCTTTCATCTCTCTTGTAGCTGAGAGACCCAACAGATGGTCCTTTCTGTGTCTGTGTGCTAAAACTGTAGTGTAAAAGCTGCTGCTATGTATTTTCTGCCTTTTAATTTTCAAGAAAACATATAAATGGAGGAAATCCTGCTCTACAGATCAAAAGAGTGGAGCCCAATTAGCACGGAGTTCTGCTCGCGGAGTGCTGCCCCAAACTAGGTGCCATACAGCTTTTAAATGGACCATCTTGATCTTTTGTCACCTGTTTTTTGGGGGGGTTATTTTGTTTGCTTTTTTTCCTAGCAGTCACCTGGAATTCCACTCTCTTTGCTGTAATCACTTTGTCTCTTACAGTGGCTTTTGTCTTACGCATGAATAACAAGGACCTTTGCATTTATTCCTTTTTACTCAATTGTGCTTCATGTGCAGGCTCTTCAGGCACCTGCCACTGGCTGGAGGCTGGAAGAGATGCCACGGTGTCCCTCAGAGCACATCTTGTTCAACAGCATGAAGGGGAGGGAAAATAAAAAACCAGAGGGGAAATACCCTGGCAGCAGGTAAGTAACTCCTCATCCCTGCTATTCCTCCTGATTTGGTAAGTTTGTGGATCCAGGCAAGTGTATTTACTGTAGAATCTAACAAGATGCCAAGATTTAATTAAACCTGATAGAAAGCGGAGTGATAAAATAATCATTTATGGCTTTGCGAGTACAACCTCACCTGTTAAAAGCCAGGAGACGTGGTTTTCTTGTCTTTGCTGGCTATACCGAACAAAAATCTGGCCTTTTGCACAGCTTCACTCCTCGGAGAACAAAAAGCCCTGTCCTGTACCAAGCCTTTGGATCCTCAGAAACAACTCAGAATTGTTCTGTACTATATCAAAGCACTCTACTTGGCTATCATGCCATCGTCATTTTTTTCTCATTACCATTGTGCCTGTATGTCTGGGAGGGTTTGTGTGTGTGTGTCTGACAAGAATCATCCATAAAACAGAAATCTAATTAGGGAGATTTTCACATCCCCTGGCTCAGTAAAATACTCCCGAGAGAAGGGCAGGGCAAACCTCTGCAGCCGAAGGACAAATCAATACTGCTAGACTCCCACTAATCCCTGAGGCCGTTGTTTGGGGAGGGAAGGCAGGGTTACCTGCGCGCTCACTGGCTGGCTGGGAGCCGGGTCAGGATTTTGCTCAGGCAGGTGCAGAACCTGTTGTTTGTTTAACAAGGTTGGTGGCAGCTGCTGCTACCGCTTCGGAGCAATTAAAGAATGTGTTGTTCGGTAGGAGGTTGCCAGGTGCTGGCTGTCCTATATGCTATGACAAGCAGGGCAAAATTTCATGTAAACACCTGCCAGCATCCCAGGCAAACCTGTACTAACGGGCTATTATGTACCTGCCATCAAGCCCTTTGTGGGTTTAGCTGACAGCAACATGTTCACGCCAGCTATCGCAGCAAGGGCTTGAAGAGATAAGATATGCCAGTGTTTCCTTACCTCCAACAGATGCGAGGCCAGGATGTTTGAGAAACACCAACAACCGCTTCAGACTTTACCCTCTCAAAAACACAGGGCCCAGTCTGTAAGTAAGTGGGGTGAACCGGTGCTGCGCTGCTGACGGCAGGGGAAAGGTACGATGCACGTGGCGGAGCTCTAACACGGACCAGGCCTGCCAACCACAGCCTAATTTTTCAGCATGGGGTTGTTTTTTCCCTGGGAACCTGGGTTTTGGGGGGGGTTTTCTTGCCTCCACGTACGTGGCAGGCAGGCTTATAGGTTAGCCACTTAATTGATTTGCAAGTGCGTATATGATCTCTGCTCTGTTAGCTGAGATTGGTACAATTAGTGTCATTAGTCACAAACTTCCCCCTGAAAAGAACAGATGCTACTACTGAAAAAATCAGATCTTTGAAATATTTAAAAGCATATCTTATGATGATTAATACACTTCTGAGAACACATACGATGAATAGTGCTTCTGTTTCTTTGGTGTATGAGACACCCAGATATTCTGCTGCCGTCGTCCTCTGACAGCATAACTCAGGGAAAGAGACCAAAAAGAGTTACAAGCTGTTCCTTCTTTGAGGTGACTCAGCCAGAGATCAGTAGTCTCTCAAAGCTCCTCTACACAATGTCTGTGGCTAATAGCCCTCAAGGGACCATCGGCCAGCCAGAAATGGCTGGATCACAGCAGTGGTGTGGCCCCTGCCCTCCCGCCCTCAGCGCAGGAGAGATGCAGGAGGGAGAGCTGGGTGCTGGCAGCGCTGAGCACCGGGTCTGCGGGGAAGCCCCCACCCTGGGAGGCTTCTTCAGCTGGGGAGAGGGTCCTGCAGCTTACGGAAATACAACAAGTAATAACAATCATAACATCAGGAGGGGGAACCAATATGTAGAAGGCTTTTCAATTCACTGCCATACATCAGACAGTAAGAGTTTATTTTTCCTGTCTGCTTAAGTACATAAATGGGTGGTCTGCTTTATGAAGTTTCAGACAGTCCCTGAATTGCTGTTCTGGATTGTGTTTTGTTTCGAAAAGAAAACCAAAAAATTTACTCAGAATATGGTTGTGGCAGCAGTTGCTTACATCGCTGACCTTACTGAATTAATGAGTTCCACAAAAGGGACAGTGCTACAGCACAGCAATCATCTGCCCCGGTTCCTACAAACCCCATCCAAACACTTCTGTTTGCAACTCTGTGTACACTGTGTGACCGCTTCTCATGTTTAGGCAGATGGACTGTGTGCACATGCCTGTTTGTACGAGTAATTGTGCATTTTGGATTGTTCAGTTGAACGATAGAAATTCACAAATTTTAAAGATAGAGTTAGAGATTGCTTTAGTTTTGCAACAAGAGAATCCCAATGCTATCAGCCACGTTCCTTCATGGGGAAGGGAATGACTCTTATCTGGACGCATTGTCTGTGTACTGTGTATGTTTGCAACAGCAATTATTACATGTGCATTTTTCTTCTTTATTGAAAGGAAAACCTGCAGTCTCTTGCCCCCTGCAGTTTTTAGTGAATACTGTACATAAATGATTTATTTCTTTCTTTAGAAAGGGCTTTGCTCTGCACGGCATCTGTCGTCTCAGGATTTCCCCCTCCCCCTCTTGCAGAAATGTAGCTGGAAGCAGTTTGACTCAATCTGAGCACAACTCAAAGTAAGTTGGTTGCATTAATTCCATCAAGCTTCATCTACTCTTTAACATTCTCTTTCATCTGGTGAGGACCTTCATTAATATGCACCATTTGTGATTAAGGTAGCACTTACAGGACCATCACAGGATAATGTGCAGATTACTGCACCTCAGAAATACTGCCCTGTCATTCATCCATGAAATTCAGCTCTCTGCAGTTTTTCTAAAAAATACTTAAGATAATAAAAAAGACTTTTTTAATTACTTTTTTATTTTTAATCAAGAAAAGCCATGCCTACAATTGCCCTCTAACATATGATCGCTTAATTTGCTGTGGCAGGAAGATGGGCAAAGGGAGAAGATTTCAACTGAAAGACGGAGCAACAAAAATTAGAATGGATCAAATAAGCTAACCTATAAAAAGTCAATAACTCAGTGGGATAGTAAGGTCCATTGCTGGTAGCTCTTCTTAAGGGGAGAAATAGCTGTGTTACAATAGTTACCACATAGTAGTAACTGTTAGCAAATGCTGTGAATTGTGACTTCTATTTTTTATTTTTATTTTTTAAAAAAGTTCAAAGTAGCGTTCTGAAATAGAGCCATCAGGTCAACTTCTGTATAAAGGTCAAGAAAATGCAGTTGCTGGCATGAGATAAAAGACAAAAATAAAATGGGTAACAGGACAGAGAAACTTTGGAAGTAGATGATGTATCAAAGCAAAGAACAACAGAGGTCGATGAAGAAGATTAAAGTAGAATAGGAAAAGTAATCAGAGGAGGTCTCAAGTTAAAGCTGTTGGAGGGTAAGATACATATTGCAGAGAAGAAAGTCTTTGAATCATTAAATACACCTAGTGTAGTCATGCCTTTTCTGATGGTCAAAACTGCGCCCGCTGAAGTGAGTACAAAGATTTCAACAGATGCTGAACTGAGCCTACAAAGAGCCTCAGCAGCATCACCACTGGAAATGGCAAGTGTCACCTGCTGGGGCTTTGCTGATCACAAAGAAGAGCAGAAAAACTGTTACCAACACAAAGCACACGCAGCTCAGCCATACATGGCTCATGGGAATCCCCTTTTTCAGGCATGCCATTGCCAGAGGACCTGGAGCCAACCACGGGGTACTGGGACTCCTGTACATAGGTAGCAGGAGGTACGTAGGGCAGCTCATCGCAAGCACGCGAAATGCTTTGTTGTGTGATCATGTCTGGGTGTCTTGCAGAGAGAGACGTCAAAAAGAACGGGAAGATAGGAGGCTTATGAGCACATCAAAGTGGAAGGTGATGCTAATATGTCTGCACTGATGTTGAAAGCACAATCACTTGTTTAGTGGGCAGAATGCAGAGAACCTAACCTTATTTCAGCCTAAAGTAATATTTATTTCAGTTATTTAGCAAGACAGTTCTATGCCATATGGAGGCCAGAGCAAAGGATCAGGGCTGGGATGTGGAACACATTGTGAGAACAGGGTTTTCAGGAATGTGGTGGCATGAATTGCAGTTGAACCAAGAAACCAAGGAAGAAAGAGCTTCGTATGCACACTTGTATACAGGATTTTTTTTTTTTCTGCCCACTGTGCCTATAAAAGGATAACTGGCTTTACAGAATGACCCATTCCCTCTGCTGGAGGGTGGATGGCTGCAAGGGTGGAAGGAAGCAGTGGCTCAGGACTCCGAAGAAAGTTGAGACCTAGTCCTTTACCTGTTCAGCAGGAGTGTTAAAACATGTTGGGTAGACAGACAAGAGGATGACTAAGAGGATGAGATTATCTCATCCTCTCTCTCAGTCGCTGGCCCTTGTTCTCGTGGGGG
>WAAD01002308.1:1028-14543 GCA_013389945.1 Fregata magnificens
CCAAAACTTTTTAAGATGCTGTTGTCATCTAATAAGCATCTGTGTAACTATGCTTTCAGGCTTTGGAGGTAGCACTAATGTGTGGCAGTGCAAGGCTTGAGCTCCCAGTTGTGCCAACGCAACTGTTGTGGGGCTGTACTTTGAACAGGATAAGAGAACTGTTCTGGATTAAAAACATCTTCTCATCACTTTCCTCAAACACAGATCCATTTCTTGCCTTGATTCCTAATGCAGCTCTGCAAACACATGTGAGCACAACTGAGAGGATGATATGCTGTGCCACAGGGATGAATGCAAGTGGTCTGTATGCAAAACTGCCACCAAAGGCTCTATCAGCAGGGTCCCTTAAGGCTGAACTAAGAGTTTGGAGGCTCAGTACTATTTCCTGAACAAACCTTGCACAGTGTCTGGGAAAAGAATGGTATGTTAGTTGCTCTGAGTCAGCGTTGTGCAGATTTGTTTCATTTGTAGGTTTGTAAGATGAATTTGTGGCGTTCTTTTGCTCAGTCTTGGTGTTTGGTTGTGCTTTGAAAGGAGTTTGTGCTAATAGGCTCATGTTATATGAAAGAGAGTTTATTGGGCCTGCTACTTTGTGCATTTTAGCTGCAGTTTGTCTCCTCCGGTCCGTTCAGTGTTCGTTATTTGTAATTGATTTTATAATGGATACCAATATGCTTGTTTAAAAGTCCAAATACTTGTAATGTTTTTGAATTTCTTACATATCTATATATGTATACACACACACACACTGCTGCTTTTTATTTTTTAATCAAAGTCCATTTGTACAAATAGTATTAAAAAACAAAGCAAAAAAAACCAAACAAAAAACCCACAAAGAAACACCTGGGTCTTTCATTTGTGGCAGTCTCCTTAGATGACTGAGATGGCAGCAACCAGAAATGCAGACAAACTGGGGTTTGGACGTGCATGATTTGAAATTAGTAAGAAAGTACTCATGCTAGCCTGTGTGTTTACACTTTGTTAATGGTGTCAGGAAAAACAGATCTTAAATATGATTGTTTCATTTACATTGACACAAAAAGACATATGGCTCATTTAAAAGTGCTTTTGTATGGTTCGGACATACAGTATGTAAGCACAGTAAAGTTCAAACTTGTAGGTTGTAAGAGTCCTTGCTGGTCACACAAGCAAAACTTAAGAAAAAGTGAGCCAAGAACTCTGGTTTGCTCACATTATTCTCCTACCTTAAAGAATTTGAGGTGAAATCCAAAGTTTGCTGAGCCAGAGTGAAAACCAGTCAGAGATAACAGTACAGTTCCTAACAGTCAGCATATAACCATGGAAAATGAAGGTGAAACTTTATTTTAAAAAGACATTCAGCAAATTTAAAATGCATCTAAATTGCATATTAGATGCGAGTATGAACTGACTTCGGATCGTTTTGAGCGGACTGTGAAGGTTGAAAGGCCTTTGGAATGGAACTGACCCCCTGCTGCGTGTTCCAGTGGGTGGCTGCTTATTATTTGAATATAGCTTTGGTGCTTTTCTAGGCGCTAAGGGTGCGTTTGAGAAAGCACTAAGAGTTGATGTTGGAATGACTGTCAGCAAAATGACTGTACGGAAGAAAGTGGTGGCAGCTGCACTTTAATTTTGTGGGTGTGTTGGGGTATGGTGGGTGTTTGGTTGGTTGGTTGGACTGTTTTTGTTGGGTGTTCTTTGTAAACTGCTATCTGAAGGCAAATTAGATGCATGGGATGCTTCCCCCCATCCCTGCTCTCCCCTGCATTGTGTAGCACTGTCTTTTAGCTCACAAATGTTGATATAACAGCAGAGCATGGTGATATTTGACGAAGAAGAAGGCAACTTTATGGGGTTGTTCTGAAATTCTAATTATTGTAGTATGCATTCTAATTGCTAACAGTTATTTAGTAAATCTGTGAAGTTTGTCAGTTATGGTTTCCTTTGGGGGGAAGGAGTGGAACTGAAACAGAATATGCTGAAACCATCTTTCTAAATCCTCCTAGAAGACAACGTATAAGTTCTTCTCTTTGGATTCTCACCTACTAATATGATATGATGCTGTTGTGACATCACCAGGATTACCCTTCCATCTTTTTTACTGCTAGACAAAATAAGTAGCATTTTCTTATTATTATAAGATATATATCAATGAATTAGCAGGAACTTTAGTCTTTCAGTGTTACCCATTTATCACCTCACCAGCTCGTCACCTGCTGCTACTGATATTACTGTTGGAAATCCAAATGCAATCAAACTTAATGCAGCAAGAAAATGACACACTTGTAAAGACACTTAATGCTTATTGAGGCCAGAAGTTTGAGGAGCCATGGGCTGAACAGGTTTTGCAGTTTAACATTTAGCTGTGAATGTGTGGGTTAGAGGTAGATAGCCTAGACCTTTCTATCTCTAAAGTGGGATTCCTATTTGGACCAGGAAACGTTCAAAGCATTCCAGCCACTTTTCCTGTATGTAGGACGAGTGAAACCATTACTTTGCCTTGTTCCTGTTTAAAAATACTATAAACAGCAGCTACATGATAGGCATGCAGTGGCGTTAGATAAACCAGTTAGTCTTTACCTCTTTTGCCTAGCCTGTGAATAGCAGCTATTCAGAGATCCAGTGAGGATAAATCCATGTTTGAAAAATATGGCTAGCATGATATTGTAGGTTGTATAAGCACTTGGAGATCTTCCCATAAATGTTTACAGTTCTTCATTCTCTTTTTGAATGCAACAGCTTAACTGAAATGCCATGTTGAGCCTTTCAGACAACTGAACTTGTCGTCCTGTATTGAGTAACGTGGTGTTTTGGGTGTTTTTTTTTTTTTTGCATCCTTAATAGAGATGCATCGTTGATGGCTATGAGAAGGCGTATTGAAGGCTTGACACCAGAAGAAATAAGAAATCTTTCCCGAGATGAAATGCACATGCCAACAACTATGGAAGACTTTGAAATAGCTTTGAAGAAAGTTTCTAAATCTGTATCTGCTGCGGACATTGAGAAGTACGAGAAATGGATAGTTGAATTTGGATCGTGCTGAGTTGTCTTATCTTGGAGAAGCCACCTTACATCTTAAAACAGCTTTAGCAATAACAAATAGTGTGTCAGTGCACTGCGTGCTCTTTTTAACTTTTGTAATTTAAGAGCAACAGATGTCTAAATAAATTTTTTTTTAAAATGCAAATTCTGTCTAGCTCTCTTTGAACTAGCTCAGAAGTTACAGGTTTTTCCTCAAACGTGAAAGATACTGATGGGATCTGCTTTGATCTTCAAGATTTTAAAATTACTTAAATTGAATACTTGAACTCTTGCATCAGAGGGTTTACTCTTGAAAAATAGCTGTTACACCAAAAAAACCCAACTAGCCCTGCTAAATGAACAAGGGATGCTGAGAACTAGAAAAGGGGATGAACAAGATGCAGTTATACAGATGGTTTTGCTAGCCGATCTTAGAGAATTCTACCCTTAAACTGTTTCTAAGGTATTAATAAAGAACCTGTGCAAAGGTTGAGATTTAGAACAGCAACGCTTGTGCTACTAACAGTCGATAGATTCAACTGAAGTTCAAGCGAGGGGTAGGATCATCACTGGTTTACAGTATCTATTCAGTAACATTAAAATACATCCAGCCAGCGTAAACTAATTCTGTGCAGCCAGCAGTGATGCAGAGCCACATGTGTAGTCTCCTTGTCAGTTCAAGAGAAAACGAAAGCTTTCTGGCAGTCTGAAATATGTTTTTCTTCCTTGACTGTATGGTACTGGAAGCTTCAAAACTAGACTGGTAGGTTGGGTCCTGGTTTACACTACAGATTTATCCTGGTAAGGCTGTCCTGAGAAAGCAGTGTGCGTGTTTTATGTTTGTGCTCAACTGATTTCTGTTCATAACCCTGACTTCACAATTGATGTAAAATCTAAATCTAATTTCTGCATTGACAAGTGGAATGGAGAAGCAGTTCTCTGAGAATGGTTCTACAGTGACCATTTAGGTCATAATTTTTGATTTTGCTCAACAGTGGTCATTGTAACTAAAACATCTATCGTCTCTGTCCGTCTGCTGTTATTTTGGAAACACTTCTTCCTGCTAGCTTGTCTCAGAGCAGCCAGCTGTAGTTCCGCTTACAGCTAAAACTCATGCTTTTTCATGAATCAAATATGTCCAGACTTGTTTCAGCTGGTAGATACATGCTGTACGAAACTGGCTGTGGAACTCCTGCTCACGTGTCTCTTCAGATGCTGTAAGGCAGACGGAAAGGATAAATGGTAATGGAAACTGGCAGCCTGAGTAGAAGGCAAATGAGTTGTATAAATGCCTTTATCATTAACGTCTTGTTAAAGTATTTAAAATTCACCACTATGTCATGAGTTACAGCTGGACACACTGAAAAGGGACTTTCAGCAGTGCCGATGATAAGACACTAGTAAGGCACTGAGATGCAGATATTGTTGAGAGCTCCTGAATCCCTGGGCGAACCTGGCATGATGAACCCCCAAATGAAGGGAAGACATTCAGGTGAGTATACAAGTGTGTGTATTTGTAGACTTTCATGTCCAAAAAGGAAAACAAATTTACCTCTTTCCTTTCAAAAGGCTAACCATATGCGTCAGAGTTAAGAAAAAGAGGCGGTGTTTTGAAGAAGTGGGTTCTCTTAATACTTGTTTTTCTGTTTGTATGTCAGGATGAGTATATAGCTGTCAGTTGTGTTGCAGGAGGAGATTTCTTCTCATACATCTATTCATTGCAAGCAAACCAAAATATTCAATCTCTCACCTGAATAAAGATGGGAAAGTATACAAGCTGTAGTCCTTGGAAGCAGTCCAGTAAGGGGCCACTTAAACTGAAAGCGTGATATATTTTGAGAACTTCTAAAGTAAACCTCATTTTAAAAGCAGTAGTTTAGTTCTACAGTTCAATCAGCCCTGTTCACTCTAAATGAACACCTGTGTAATACATGGAGGGAAACATAAAAGTGGTAGATACTGAATCTGTAGCTCAGAGGTTCATTTTGGTTTGGAACGCAGAACATGATGATACCTACCCCCTCCGGTGGAGTTCCTGTACGGAGGGAAGGGTCAGCGCTGCTTAACTCCATGTTTAAAAGGCAGAGAGACATTCTGAGGATGAGACAGAACAGAAGGGCTGCAGTGAGAGCCGCAGTTAATGAGAAGAGATAAAGAGATTGCCTTTCCAAAAAACCTACTGCCATCCTACAGAGTCGGGGTATTGGGGGTTTTGGGTTTGGTTTGGTGTTTTTTTTTTTGGGGGGGTGGGGTGGGAGGGTGGTGGTGTTGGTTTGTTTTGCCCCAGCTGGGAACCTCTATCCTTGTCAGCTCATGCACTGGGAAAATGAGACCTACCATGACTGCCATGCAGAACAGTTGCCCTTTCCTAACTGTGTTAGTTGTGGTAAGGAGTTTTTAAACTGTTTTACATATGGTTCAGCGTGGTCCCAGCTCAAAGTAGCACTCCTCTGAAAGGCATGAGACTCTTGTGACTCAGGAAACGACATACATGGTAAAGCAGAACACCAGTGCTACAACTTTTTAAGACGATGGCTCCAGCTCCATATCACAGCAATGTTGTCTTGTAATTCATTTATTCAAGATTTGCAGTATTTTTTTAATTTGATTTTGTTAACCTGATGGTAGTATTTCTTCCCTTGTGCTTTGTAGAACACAACACAGAAGAAAAGAGGGTTCCTTAGCTCATGGAAGTCAGCCAGGTTGTGAAGCAGTACCAAGACTTTTTCAGGCTTAACCACTCATTTATTTATGTTGCAGTTGTTTAGAATTCAGTTAAATCTCATTGCTGTGCAAGTGCCTGGTTTACAGTTTCACAAGTAGGGATGCAAAGAGCACATGCTAACAGCTGCCAAATTTCCATCTGCATTGCAATTCATATGATGCTTGTGCAGTAAGGAAGCACCATTGTGTATGGTGTCCATCTGCTCCTTGTTCATTTTGGTTTGGGTTTTTTTTTTTTCCAATTCTGTTTGAACTATGTTAATGAAGGGGCCAGGGCTGTGTTCATAAAGTGGAAAGAACATTAATTTCCACATACATGGAAGAGGAGTTTGCCTACGATTGAAGACTTGCTTCAACAGTTCCGCTTGTCTGTGCAGTCACCATGCCTGTGCTAGAGTCTCAGCGGTTTCCCATTTAGCCAGGTGTGACAACCGCCCCTGTCATGTGTTTTCTTTCACTACACTGCATTCTCAATTCAGGTGCCTCTGTAGCTCTAGCATCACCTCTGTCTTACACGGTTATGTTATCGTTGTGGTAGCTCTCTTGTGGTATGGTCCTGGGAAGCACTGCTTGAGGCTCCAGGGATGTCAGTCACTGCCACTCATTCCTCATCAGCAGAGCAGCTGCCCTGCTCGAGTGTTTCATGGCTCCACACCTGCCTGAAGCACCCAGCCAGTTGTGACACATCCTCCACTTTTATCATCCTTTGTCGGCTGGCTATCTACCTGGCAAATGTTTGGGATCCTACGCTCTGATGACACTGAGCTTGAGGAAGTACAAACCCAGACAATGCTAGAGCAAAAAATAAAATTTAAAAAAAAAAAAAAAAGTTTGAGCAGTGTTCCCATTATCTTCTGCTGACAGATACCATGCTATGCTGCTGAGTGGTATTTTTTGGTTTGGTTTTTTTCAAGGCAGTTCAGTGTTAGAAATGTTTCTTCCACCACTGCAGTGCTGTCAGTTTATTGAGACAACTCTCAAGTTGTTCCTGTCACAGACCAGCTGTAAGGACACGTATCTGAATAACTCTGAGATCTCATTAAACTTAGGATAATCTTCCCTTAAGGGGGGAGGGGTGTGTGTATGTTGGAAATCCTAGCTTTCCTCCCTCGCTATAACAACTTAAGCTGAACATGGATAATTTTCATCACTCAAATGATAATTGTGCTCAGTCTAATGCCAGGTAGGTAAGATTCTTTTTTTTTCCTAGTTGTTCTTCTGACAAACAATTTTTGTAAATAAGAACAATGAAAAGCTAAAAAACCAAATAGTACCCCGCCTCTAACACACTTGACAAACTGCTGTTTTATGTAACTATAGATGCACACGTGAACACAGTCTAATAAACAATTTAAATGTTTATTTGAAAAATGATAACAGTACAAATCAGCATGGGCAGACTGGGCCTACTTAGCAATAGTAAGCCAGTACTTCTGTAGAATTTTCCTTTTTCTTTTGAGACTTCACGTAGTACTGCTGTCACAGATAGAAAAAGCACATCGTTTACAAGTGCTAGCAATTTTTATGAGTGGAAGGGGCCATAAAAGTATAAAGTGCTTGACATATAAATCTGCCTTTTTAGTTTTTGTTTCGCATATATAAAACGTCAAATTACTTGAGTAACACAAATGTTTGGTAGTGATATTTTCCTTGCAAGGCACACTCAACCCTAAGAGACCTGAAACCAGGTTGGGCAGCTTTGTTTAGGCTTGCAGGCACAGCTAACGTTTGTGATACTCCTTTTCTGAAGAATGCTATCTGGAGACTTCAGGACACCCTGAATTTCATCATCTCACTATTCAGGATAGCTGACCTGGTTTATCTATGGGCATGAAGGCAGCCAGCATCCTGTCCGAGGTGTGGAAAAGTGACTTCACAGAAGTTAAAACCGATGGTAGCCCTCAGGGTGGAAAGCTGTTTTATTTTGAAGCTTCTGAAGAGGCTGCATGTTTACAGAGAGGCACGGGGAAGTCAGCTTTGGGCCTCAGCCTGAGTGTCCCTTTACCAATTAATCAACTGACTTAGTTTTCTTAGTAGGAAACAAACAAGGTATTAAGATCAAGTGCCAAATTTCAGGTCAACTAAAAATTTGTTTTTTAAAAAACAGTAACTCCAAAGTAAACACAGTATTAAGTACATGCTTTCTCATCTAAATTATTTTTCCTGTCTGGAAGATCTGAAGGCAAGCTGATGGTAATCACAGGTACAAAGCTGACTTGATCCAGGAGAAGGATGCCTCTGAAAGGTAAGATTGCCTGGCATTAGAAAATGATGTACAAAACAATTTTGTGTTCTAAAAGTTAGATTTATTCTTAAACTCCCTAAACTTAGTTTAAATCAATGCATCAAGTAAGCATTACCCTCATAATGCCTCTTTTATAAAGCTAGAATGAAAACTTGATGGAAAACAGGTTCCAAAATGTGCTAGCTGTGGTCTCAGAGGGGTTGCTTCACCCAGTTTCTACATCTGAAATATCAGCAGTGTAGGCTCTATATGCTCAATTTCATAGAGCCTAAAACCATCTGCCGTCAGGAGTTACTTTGTCAGGCTCTTGCGCCTAATTCTCTAAGACTACCTAAAGCCTCTAGTTGTACCAGTGCACTGTAGAACGGCATTAAAGACGTGGGACAAGGTCCTGACTCACATCTGCAACTGTGTCATTCACCAAATGAGACCACCTACTCCTCCTTGCTGGTTTAGAATTAAGCCTTTACCACTTTTTACAGGACCACTTTATACAGGTAGCACAAAAATGACTGTGTGGTTTTTGGGTTTTGTTTTTTGTGGGGGTTTTGTTTTGTTTTTTAAAGCAGGGGAGGACCATCCTCCCAGTGTTAAAATTTCTTGAAATGCTCTGACAAGCCGTGCACAAGCCCCATGTTCTCAAATTGGAAGAGAAATTGCTGCAGGCTGGTTCCTCTGCTCTACTGATCTCTGCCACGGACAGGCCACTACACACTTTGCTGAACAGTTTATGGGGATTAGAATTTTCTTCCTAGTTCTTAAAGTTTCACAGGTGGCAGTGTTAAGCTACTTACTGCTGGGGGGGTACAAAGTGTGCAGTGTTAAGCTACTTACTGCTGGGGGGGTACAAAGTGTTTCTTCGCTTTTTCTGCTCTAACAAGTTAGTTACAAGAAGTACTCCAAACTGACAGCGTGCTTTGTGAAATGTCAGGGGGGAAGCATGGTCTCTCTTGTCACTGCAGTTTCCAACCTCCCTGATCTTCCAACCCTCCATTTTTCTAGCTCTGTCAGAAGGACCAAGGCCACTTGTATCCCTGGGTGGATACATAAATTAACCACACTCAGGGCCATTCAGAAGCACAGCCTGTCGGTTGCATTTGAAGACATCAGCTGTGCTTGTTGTGGGTGATGAAGCATGCTACACTGTCAGTTGCTTCTCCTGAAAAAAATGTATGGTTCCAAGGGTTAGGTCTTCCAGAACTGACTTGGGTTGCTTTAAATTGTACATGCTTGCCCATTCCAGCACTAAGTCTATCCTGATTTCTTAGCTGCGGCTACTAATTCATCTTTCCACCCCTTGTTTTGAGAGCTTGCTTCTCTGAAAAATATTAGTGTTGCTGGTAACACACCAACTGAGTGAATAAAGCCATCTACAATCAACTCTATTTACGACCTTTTGCCACCAATGCTAGCACAAATCGCCATGGCTTGTAGGCTGCCTGCATAGGTAGCTCCTCCTTGGAGGATTCCCGTACAAATGTAGAAAGCCAGATTTGAAGCCTTTCATAACTCCTATAATAACTCCAAAACAGTAGGAGTATCAAAAAATTTAGAATTGTTGGAATTGTTTAGCTCTAGCTTCTACCCTCCTCTCTCGGAGCTATGTTAATGGTGCCTCACAATGTAGTCCTTAAGAGACCTGATAAAAATTTGGCAGTGTGACAGGCAAGCTAAAGACATTTCCAATTAAAGATTTTCCCATGTTCCTCTGAAATGCCTATGTATCAAAAGGTCACTTGGAATGGAAAGCAGCCTTTTCACTGAATTGTTGCCATCATCTTCCTACAGAATGGGGCTGCTTCTTGAAAGACTTTTTAGTTAATGCTTTGCTTCCATCAGAAAAAAAAAAATAGCAAAAATTACTTACTTGTTTTCACAGGAAGGGAAAATCACCTTTAAGACTTTGAGAATAAGAGCTGCTCCAACAACTCCAACTACAATGACTTCCATCAGACTAAAGAAGATGGGTAAAGATCGAAACCAGAATCTGCACAACCCTTTTCTCAAGTCTTCCACCCACTGGCACATCACCTACAACCAAACAGGTAAAACTAAAAAGATAGGTTGCAAAACATAGCAAGTGCAGTTTTTGTAGCTACTGGTGAATCACATTACACGGTGATAGTTTTACTCAAATTTATGTATGGTTAAACATACATAAAAGCAGGATGGAATTGACTGGTGACTCAGAGCTCTGTCTTCTACAAAGTTTGGAAGGTTTAGTTGTCTGCTCATCCTAGCAGAGTTCCCTGAAGGGAAAGGCCACTTTGGCAAATAAAGGACACTTGAATGGAGCAGGTGAAGGGTGAGCTATTTGGCCTAGGCGAAGAGAAGCTATGATACCATGGCAGTATACAGCAGGGAAGAGGTTACTGACAGCCCAGGAGAGGGAGAGCACCTTCTCTAGCCTACCTGTAACTTTCAGCTTACTATTTTGGCCTTCCTGTCTCAGCAGTAGGTTATAAAGTGTTTCTTTCAGCCACTGAGGAGGCCATTAAGCCCATCCTTACCTAACCTGGAACTGAAAGTTCTCAAGCTGTTACTGTGTTTCTTACAGCAGATGAGACCAATGGCCCATCTCCCAGAGGGGTAAGCACGCCAGCAGAGTCAGAAAAAACTGATGTAATTTAAAGCTAAACAACACTTGAAATTGTTATAAATGCTTAGCTTGGTATAACACAAATATCATAACTCACTGTCATGAAGTATCTGTGAGGTCAGAACATTGGAGGATCTAGAAACCCATTTGATTCCTACTGGAGTTAAAAAAAACCCCAACAATTTCTCACTGCTAAGGGGAAATTTAGGAAGGGCTTTTTTTAAGTTTCCTAGAGTATGTCTGTAGAAGTCTGTTGTTCTTATTGGTTGGCTGTGGGGATTTCTTAGACTTCTGTGGAAGTCAGTTACTGTCAGATACATTGCACAACAGAAAATCCTGGTCTTTAACAAATATAAAGCAGCATAACAGTACTCTGAGAAGTCAATACTAGGTTAAGTAGGAATGGCAATTCTCTCTTCCAGAAATGAGTTATTACATACTATGTTGCTTTTTTTCAAATTAAAGGACCAAAGACAAAGGCCTAGGAATGTTATATACCTTCTTACAATCTTCAAATGGATGTTGTGTTTGGTCGTTACATGAGCAAAACCCACTATCTGAATCCTAACAATGCTGGGTTTGTTTGTTTTGTTCTGTAAACATCAACAAAGGAGGAAAACATAATATTTGTATGTGTTTCTGTAGACAATACTAAAAATGGGGAAGGAAGTTTATTCCCTCGAACTGTAATACTGAGTAACATTCAGCTCTATCTGCAGCACGTTACCACAACTTTTCCTCCTAGAAATGTCACCAAGCTGTATGAGTTTCATCCCTGGGGAAATAGGGGAAAAAAACAAGGGAGGGAAAAAAACAGCTTCTCCTTTTTAGACCAGTCTTTAAGGGTATATACTAAGTAAAACAAACAAACAACAAAACTACCTTGTAAGAAGATGGAGGCTCTATCCTAAGAGGGGTCTCTGGTAACTTGCCAGGTAATGTCTCTTCATCTACTGTAGTTTCTACTTGCCGGATGAGGTACTGACTGGTAGTTTGCAGTGGATCTTGAATATCTGAAGAAGAAAAGCTAGATTTAGTGGGGGGCTTGCTTTTTATTTGACTCTCTATTCAGGAAAACAAAAGATGTGCTGCATTTCTATACTTATGGTACAGTTCTCACACATTTACAGCAAGAACACAGAAGGCTGACTTTTTTTTTGTTTTGACTTGAGTAGTGAACTTGATAAGAAGTAGCAGCAGCATTTCAGTGCAGCCTTTAGCTGTGCCCTCAGCTGTAAATTTCAGCTGTCACCAGATTAAAAGATGATGAACTAGATCAAAATATTCATCTCCTATGAAATCCTTGGGAGTTTTTGATTAAACAAAACTGAAATAAGATTAAGGCGTCAAATAACTTCTCTTGCTTTTAAGTTATTCAAGTTTAATAACATAAAACTATTCTCTGGTTTGGAAGTGACCCAGACAGGTATTTCCTCTCCAGTTTTCTCTGTCATTCTCAGGAAAAAGGGGGAGCTTTAGAGAAACTTCCATCATAGCACTCAAAACATTTATTCCTGTGAGATGTCTGGGTTGCAGACTGACNCTTTTCCTGAGAGGTTGGGAAGTGTAAATAACATGTCGTTGTCCCTTGGGATGGAATACAGCATGCTCTCTTTCAAAGGGACAGTGTAGTTTGAATGTCTAAGTACTCTCAGGTCCTTTACTAAAATATCTATTTCTGTTACTTCTTCCTGCTGAACCTACAAGAGATGCAAACATGTTGATAGTACCGAGTTTAAAGTAGGAGTGAAGTAGGCTGGAAGAGAAAACCAATACATCCCAGAGAACTCCAAGCCATTAAGATTTAGACAGGGATGTTATAACATGAATTAGTATTTGGTTTTGATTACCCCACTTCTGTAGACTATACCATATTACAAAATATGCTGAACAGACTGGGTCTCTCCCTCCCTGCAAAAGCATGTGGTAGTCACTCCACGGGCTTTTAACCAAGTCTTACGTAGCTCATTATCATCCTCTTTCAGGGAGGCGTTTTAGGGCCTGGAATACCCAAGTAGATAGTGAAAGAGCACTTGCAAACATTGAAAGTGTTGTTGAGGCAAGACTGACACTTCTGCTTTTGCAGTAATGTTGCTTTTTTTCAACAACTGAAAGAATAGTTTTCTTCCTCCTCTTCCAGTGATGCACTGGACCCATTTCACTTAATAATCACTGCAAGCATCGCTTATATAGAACACATTCAGCATAACTCCTACTAACATCAATAACTGCATTGTGAGGCCCGGAACTGACAGAAATCCAGAGTGTTTGTGACCATAATTGTAACTGCTACATAGAAATATAACTAACAAAAGAGGAATGCAGCATGTAATACAGTTTCACTCATGCTTTCAGAGCCATAGGCCAACCAAGGGTCTCCTTTTGCTTTGAACATGCACAGAACAATGCAATAAAACAGATGATAGTTACTGTCAGCTGTAGCATGACAATGACAGCTGTTAACTAGTGAGGAAGATTGAAAGCTTTTGACTTAAAGGAGCAATTAAAGAAACAGCATTAGCTTTCTGGTTGTTCTTACCAGGTCCCCATGAAAATCTGAAATGCATTGTGGTATCTAGTTTGAAATCTGAAATACAACACCACTAATTGTGTAACAATTGAACGAAACCAGAATATATTAGCCTCCTAACAGTGGGATAAACACCTCATTAGAAAAGCTTCAAACCTCTCAGTGGGATTTTTCATTAAGAGAGTAAAATTTTGACATGATGCAGATCCCTGTAAAAAATCCTACATGCTGAGCTTGCAGTTAATTAAGGATCAACGCTATTATCATCATTCTCTTACTCTATGTTTTACTGTCCTTTATTTTACTTTACTGTTACCATGCTCCTTTATGCTTCCAGAATAATTTTAAAGTGATCTCAGTCTAACAAGAGTAAAAACTCTAGTGTTCAATGTCAAGAAAAAAAAAAAAAAAAAGCCA
>WAAD01002308.1:15079-29727 GCA_013389945.1 Fregata magnificens
AAAACCAAAAAACAACCAAACAAAAAACAAACCACATAAAACAAAACACTTCCCTGTTAATGAAGAAACTGTTTCACTATGCAAAACACAGGAATAATGATGTTCTTTCACCCTTGTAAAGCAATACATCAACTATGGCTAAAAATATTATGTAACAGCTAAGAGGGATACCTTTTCCTGAGAGGTTGGGAAGTGTAAATAACATGTCGTTGTCCCTTGGGATGGAATACAGCATGCTCTCTTTCAAAGGGACAGTGTAGTTTGAATGTCTAAGTACTCTCAGGTCCTTTACTAAAATATCTATTTCTGTTACTTCTTCCTGCTGAACCTACAAGAGATGCAAACATGTTGATAGTACCGAGTTTAAAGTAGGAGTGAAGTAGGCTGGAAGAGAAAACCAATACATCCCAGAGAACTCCAAGCCATTAAGATTTAGACAGGGATGTTATAACATGAATTAGTATTTGGTTTTGCTTACCCCACTTCTGTAGACTATACCATATTACAAAATATGCTGAACAGACTGGGTCTCTCCCTCCCTGCAAAAGCATGTGGTAGTCACTCCACGGGCTTTTAACCAAGTCTTACGTAGCTCATTATCATCCTCTTTCAGGGAGGCGTTTTAGGGCCTGGAATACCCAAGTAGATAGTGAAAGAGCACTTGCAAACATTGAAAGTGTTGTTGAGGCAAGACTGACACTTCTGCTTTTGCAGTAATGTTGCTTTTTTTCAACAACTGAAAGAATAGTTTTCTTCCTCCTCTTCCAGTGATGCACTGGACCCATTTCACTTAATAATCACTGCAAGCATCGCTTATATAGAACACATTCAGCATAACTCCTACTAACATCAATAACTGCATTGTGAGGCCCGGAACTGACAGAAATCCAGAGTGTTTGTGACCATAATTGTAACTGCTACATAGAAATATAACTAACAAAAGAGGAATGCAGCATGTAATACAGTTTCACTCATGCTTTCAGAGCCATAGGCCAACCAAGGGTCTCCTTTTGCTTTGAACATGCACAGAACAATGCAATAAAACAGATGATAGTTACTGTCAGCTGTAGCATGACAATGACAGCTGTTAACTAGTGAGGAAGATTGAAAGCTTTTGACTTAAAGGAGCAATTAAAGAAACAGCATTAGCTTTCTGGTTGTTCTTACCAGGTCCCCATGAAAATCTGAAATGCATTGTGGTATCTAGTTTGAAATCTGAAATACAACACCACTAATTGTGTAACAATTGAACGAAACCAGAATATATTAGCCTCCTAACAGTGGGATAAACACCTCATTAGAAAAGCTTCAAACCTCTCAGTGGGATTTTTCATTAAGAGAGTAAAATTTTGACATGATGCAGATCCCTGTAAAAAATCCTACATGCTGAGCTTGCAGTTAATTAAGGATCAACGCTATTATCATCATTCTCCTTTTAAAAANAAAAGAGCCTGGCCGTATGTAAGATGATGACATGTACTGGAACAAAAATTTGACACTTTTGCTAGCTTCAGCAGCTGTATCTTCTCTCCAGAACCTCTCTGGTTGGAAAAATAACTATACCTTATAGGTGATTTTGAGAACTCAGTTCTGCACATTTCAATCTCAGCTAGAATTGTAACCCCTCACATTCACTGGTATTTGTGCAAATACAGTTAGAATTTAGGGGTTTTCTTTCTGTTCATCTCAAAATCCATGTTCATTATCAAATGAATTAATTCTCTTACATGCAAAATATTCTAAGGCTAAGCTCTCAGGTGTTGTGGGCTTTCACAACAAGCCCACCTGCCGTAAGAGTTTGCTGCTCCAAGCTGTTCCCCATGCTACATGCTTGAAACGCTTTGTGAGCTTGGAATAAACAATGCAGAAAACCTCAGGACTGAGAATGAGCCCATGCCCCTTTTATTTATTTTGTACATTATTTTGTAAATGAAGTATTGCTTGTGAGTCTGACTTCGCTTGCATAAATGCACGTGTTGAAAGAGCATGTGACAGAGTTAATGATATTCGAACAAGCTTAAGGGAAAGTCATCCAACACTTAATGCTTCTATTTGTATTTTAATAATTAAAACTTGAAGTCTCCTCATGAAACACCCCTGCTACTATACACGCAACTTAAATTGGTATTATCTCCCTCAGTACTGTGCTAGCTAGCATTAGATTCTATACTTTGTGCTCTAACCACCAGACACATGTAAACCTTTTAATCCTTTGTAACTACTTGCCTCTCCTAAATTAAAAACAAGCAGAATGTTGGGGGGGGTTTTACCTGTTTTCCATCAATTTCTGTCACTTCTTCCTGAATGACAATCAGCTGCAAATCAGAACTGGATGCCAAAGGCCACACGTGAACCATGATGCGAACACTGACGGTTCCCAGGCGCTGCTGATCTCGTAAGTTATCCAAGTTTTCGTTCTCCACTGTTAATACACAATGTCACAGTTTTCAAAGAGAAATCGCCCCAACCAGAAAGCAGTATACAACCATGGGGCAAACAGTTGCAACTCTGACATAGATGCCTTTGCACATGTAGCATCTGAACGGAAAAGTCATTACAACTACAGAGGACCACTAGCATCAAACCAGAGATGCCTGAACAGTTGCACAGAAGTCTGTACTATGCTGATGTCCTTAACACTTCCAGTAACTGCTGTTATAAGCAGTAGTAGTCTGGGCAACAGGTAAAACAGATGCCATGATTTTTTACCAGTACATCACCAACTCAAACTCAGGGCAGGTCTCATGATATAACACAGCAGACAACAGCAGCACTGTATGATCCCCAGACTGAGAGAGCTTGCAAACAATGTTGCATCGCTGCCTTTGAGGTTTGCATTTAAGCACTCTAAGCAGCGCTCTTCGGCTTCACTATTGCTGCATTCTTATTTTAGTTGTCCAAAGGAGTTAGTAAGAGTAATGCTGCAGCCCAGCCAACCACCTGTGTAAACATCTTGATTCACACAACATTCCCCTTCCTCTCAATACAGAAACAAACATGTTCTTTTCTACGCACACTGCATACGCTGCTCAAGATGTCAGTTCCCTCGTACATGTTGTCTCTCCCCCCGCCCCATTTTCATATGTGACTGTGACACCTCAAACTCTCTTCCCACCCAAAAGCTTTCAGATATTTCAACCACCTAATACTCCAAAAGTACACAGAGAACTGCCTTTCTACCCTCAGTGTTTTTGCATAGAGTTAGTATCCTTTTCCCAACTATCGTGCCTCTACTACAGGCAAGGGCACACTAGAACTGAACTGCTGCAGAAGCGCGAGAGTGGAGGTGACAGATCTGTCCAGCACGCAAATAGCAAGGTACGTGAACTGAGACTGAACTGGCCTCTGTTTCTAAGCCACTGGTACTGTGTGTCACTTGCAGTGCTGAGCCTAAGAGGCAACGTGGGGGAATGTCTGACTAGTGTCTTTCAGTTACATAGTAACAATCACTGTGTTCATTACTTTTATGCAATGACCCCTTTCGTCATAAAGCTATTTTGCTTATTTTAAATACAGAAAAAGACTTTTTTGGCATCATTTAGCAATATCTTCCATTGCAAAAATGTGGCAGAAGGAGAGAAAGAGGTTAGAGAGAAAGGTTCCCTATAGGTGTGAGCCAGAGCACTAACCTGGTTGCTGAATGTCTTCTGACTTACATTAAAGCATACATTAAAGGACCAAAGCCTGAAAGATGCCAAGTAGCTGAAGCTCCCTCTGGTCCCAAGCTTTCATGTGTTAGGCTGCTCAAGCCACACTACATTCAACAGGAGCGAAAGACACTCACGCTTCCAAAACTGACATTTGTGGGAACTTCAAGTGGGGATATAGGTGCCAGGCATGATCTGACAACAGTGTCAAGACAATACCATTCAGGAGACTTCGTCTCTACTCTAGTATTCAAGAGCATGAATATTTGGCTCAAGTTTGGTTTTTACATACATTCAGGAGTATTTTTGCCCTCTGTTAACAGGTAACAAGTATCTCGATATTCCTTTAGCATTTTACAAACATATCTGAATCTATCATTGAGGATTTAGTAAGTAAATAGTATAAACATTACTTTACAGATAAGAGAGAGAGGTACTGTGCTGAGAACTCAGACCTAAACATGGAGATAGAGAGTTCCAGGTTCCTAGCTCCTAGGTCAAATCAGTATTTTTCTCACTGTTTCAGGTTCACATTCATAACTAGTCGCTGCTAGTTATACAAGTATGATTTGGGAAATTAATAGGAACTACAGTAGGGTGCTCAGTATCTCTCAGAATTAGTCAATAAAATCATATCTATTTTTCTGGAGTCAATTACCTTGCAGGTAAATGACATTTTGCCATGTTTTTCTACCCTAGAATAGAAAAAATAGAAGCAATAGGAACATAACTGTCCTAGAAAGAGAGAAATTAATTACTGCTCTCCCTCTCCAGAAAATAAATAGTGTCAAATTAATTATTGATCATGCTTGGGAAGGAAGGGTTCAAGAAACAAGGTCATGGCTCAGAGAAGCAATTTAGAAAAAGCATTAGTACTTTCTAAGTAAATGTCTGATTGTGAGGATGACCTCAGAAACCAAGCTAGAGACTGAACTGCACCTGATCAATCAAGAGATCATTCTGAATACAACAGAAGCTTAAATCAAATGAGCCCTTGTTTAATTAATTATACAGTACGCTCTGTGTATCTCAAAAAAATCACAGTACTTTCTGATCTTTCACAAAAGGTGTAGCACTGAATCAGTGGAAAAACAAGCAGTTTCAAGACAATTCAAAGTCATTAACCACTGCAGGATACTAGCAAAACTGCAGTATTTGTGCTATAATATCCTATCCAGCAGAAACTTGTTTGTCCAATAGACACAGAAACTAGATAATTAAAAGACCTTCTTAACAATAATTCATACTTTTGTTATTGAATCTCTTTTTGGATATATGCCATCCAACCTAGGGACACAGCCATTAGCAGGGTGGAGTTGCATCCTTCTGTTTACATTGTCTAACTTGTAGTGCAAAACATTCTTTTGAAAAGATAGGCGGAGTCTGGATTTCAGATTAGAGCATTTACATATAAGCATGTGAATGTGACTTGAGAACAAGGCAATAAGATTTTTTTCCCACCCATTTTAGTACCAAAATTATCCTAGCTTGGGAAATTATTTGGTTCTCCAACGCTCAGGTTTGCAGTGTATGAGAACATGTACTCATTGTAAGCTTTGGTTACTAGGTAACAGGGAAGCCAAATACCCCGGGGGGGGGAACACGACCACAAAAANAAAAAAAAAAAAAAAGAGAGAGAATACTCACATATTACTGTTTGACACGTTATATGGGCAACCCCGCTTTTCATAGGAAAATCATTTAGATATACCTGTCCATTAACATAGGTGATATTAAAAACAACCTGAAAGACAGACAGACAGAATGAGTGTATGGTTCCTGGCCCTATGCTACAATTCTGTTCTCCAAGGAACACACTTCATACTGACTCACGTCAGGCAAAACAATATATTTGCATCCACACGCAGACTTTGTTTCACTGCATATTAGTTCACTTGAAAAAATAGAAAAACCAGACAAACCTGTCCTTTGTGAAATTCTCCATTGGTTTTCAACATCATAACATTGACTCTGATCGTTTCCTGGAAAACAACAGTGAGAAGAGATGTAAGTTTCTGAGGAAACACATAAGCCACTGCAGGCCACAGACAGCTTTCACACATTGTCCTGACAGAATGACAACGTACAATCCCCAGAGCACATTCCCAGGCTTTCTATCCAGCAGACAGAAGAAAGAGGAATAGGCTCACTTTTTTCATGTAAGGGTTAGGGGGTTTTTTTCCCCTCTCTTTTTAATAAAGAGGATTGATAAGAAAGAATGACAGCTGCGTCCCCTTCTGTATAAAGTATTTTTTTTAAATAAAGATAAAATAATAATAATAAAGATAAATTCTTAGGATAACTTGTTTCACATGGATATAATGGAAAAGAAGTCTCTCAGCTGAAAAATAATAGACAATACAAGGTAAAAATCACATTCCCTGAAAATGTTTTTTAAGCGCTCCACTTAGTCTTCAAGGTGAAGTATAATTTAATACATGTTAGCCTAAAGAACACTCAGTTTTTTCAGTGTCAGCAGTAATGCTGTTTCTTTTCTTTGGTTATCATTCCCAAATTATGCCACACAGGACACCTCCAAACTCACAGCTAATGGGGATTTGCTTCCTTCTTTCAAATCCTAATTGCTGCAATTTATTGACTCACTCATTCTGTCCTCTCATTTCACCCTTGTAATTTCAGGGGCTCTTTTGCAGATGGGACCTTAAATCTCCCAGGCCGGCCCCTGACAAAACCTACATACAAAAGCCAAACCTCTCTTGGACATAGCCAAAAGTAATGATTGCCACACTGCTTTTCTGAGTCACCTCTTCAAAAATAATGTTAGCTCCTTATTTGCCTTTTGAAAGCCTTAAATGATTCTAATCGCATTTCATGTTCCTCTGGAAAACCTCTCCATACCTTCAGCATCTTCTTTAGCTCTGAGTTTGAGTAATGGATTCACAACTAACAGCTAAAAAGTTAGTCATGTCTCAATAGAAAGTTGAACTTGCCCAGGATTTAAAATAAATTTTTAAAAATTTAAATACATAAAAAGGCTTTTTGTTTGGGATTTTTATAAAACACTAAATTTTCAGGCAGGAAATACTTGAACTATACAGTACCTAGCACAATATAGTCACAATTCACAAGTAGAGAGCTTCTGAAGTGTAACTATAATGTAAAAAAATTCCTTAAAACAATGGGTGGTAATCAGTATACACAGGTAGCCAGGATTACCAAAAACTGAAAAACATCATCCAAATCTGATTCAGCAGAAATCTGGCATCATGAGAAGCATGGTTTAAAATCTAACACAGATAACCTTTCGGTTGGAAATGACCTGTCATTGATGTTTCAGATGCATTTCTCAAATCAGTAGGAAAACTCTCTGGCCACTGAGACCAAAGAGAAATCTCTTTGTTGATGCCCTTTCTAGGAAGCAGGTGTTTACACTGACTTTTCTTCGAAACTTAAATCCTAGCTATTCAAAGTAAATGAAAATTACCAATTTACTTAGAGAACTGGAAATCCATTACTGAGAATATAAACTCCATCCATAATATAATCATAGGATGTAATCTATTCTGTCATCCTGTAACCTCCTCAAACCACTTACTTCTTCTCAAGATTTAAGAATTCTGTACATTTCAAAAAAAAAAAAAAAAGCCAAACTTTTACCTTTATCTAGCATTCAGAGTTGTACTTCTTGTATACCCTCAAACTGCTTAATAGATTACCAAAACCTTGTGTCATGACTTCCCAGGTTTTTCTGTTTTCTGGGAATTCAAAAGGCCCAAAAGATGGATTTTCCGAGTAGTCTTAATATTCCTTCAGTTTTTAAGCCTCCAATGAAATTTGAGTTCCTTTACACAGAAAGTATTTTGCAATCTTTTTTCAACATCTACAAAGTGACTCACTGAGATTACAAGAAAAAGGAAATGACTGATAGCCTGTAACTGCTGAAATAAAGGAAAATCCCCCCTAGATTATTTTTTTAAAATCAAATGCTTTATTTGAAAATGAAGGGCACAGGGCAAGATAGATGCGCTCAACAATTGAGCATTAAATGTACAAAGTGAGCTATATATACGATGATTAATTTTCTTCACAACAGCTATCAGCTCTGTTGACGTAGTATCCACAAGCACAGTCATGAATTCCAGTACATACTTAAAACTCGCACTTAAAGAGCATATTACATGTTTAAGAAATTAAAATTTTTCAGTGGATCACTTCCGCGCTGTCAGAGTTACAAAAAATAGAACATAGCGTGCAGACAAATAAGACAGCTTAACAGCTTGCTGCCTCTGCCACTAAAAGAGACAGTGTAGAACTCTCCTCTCCTGCACATCATCCTTCCCTTTCATTTATGCCAAGCCAGTGAGACAATTTAGCTCATTAAATTGTCAGGAAAACTTTCCCTTTTTTTGATGGACTGTTTTTCTGTCAGTTCAACAAGCAAGGAAGAGCCAGACATGCACACAAGCATGCAGCTGGGAGGAAGGAGCTCGGCTACTTGCTCTGACGGCCACAGGCTGTTGGATTGGCTCTGCCGCACGGTCTGCCTGTCCTCGCAGCATCTCCCTCTCATCAGAGGCAAGGTGATGGGGCATCCTCTGAACAGCACAGGTTCGTAAAGCTGCTCAGTAACTTAGAGCAATAATTAATACTCCAGTACAGCAGCTACGCCATGACCCTTGCAATTTTGTGTTCACAAGCAATGGAGGACTCATATTCTTGCCATTCCCATGACCAGCCTGCTCACATCCAGGTCCAACAAATGCTTCTACTGATGACTTCCCATGTTCTGTACATCCATCCTCCTGAGTCATCATATGTTCCTGTTTTGCCTCTTCATGAAATAGTCTCAAAGACTTGGTGCCAGTCTTGCTAAGAAACATTTCAAATAGATCTCAAAGTTTTGGTGCTAACAAATAATCAGTTTTCAATTGTTCTTGCTCCAAACGTTCCCGAATGGATACAGAAACATCTCAAGGACCAGAGGAACACCAACTTTTGCAAAGTCAGAATCAACTATATTGATGTAATTCCTGACAGATGTTAATTTAACTTATTCTTAAAGCTCTCCAGGGACGTCCAAAAATTTCACGCTCTCCTCAACTACTATTCAGTGCTCAGCTAGCTTTAACATTAAAAGTTTTCCTCATGTCTAACCTGAAGCTTCCGTGCTCCAATTTATGAACAGGTTGTTCATTACTCTTCACAATATCTTCCCATGGAAAATAACAATCCTCCAACTCAGTCTTCCTGATTTTATGCTAATGCTCCCAGCTCACGTAATTATTCCTTGGAGGTGAGTTCCTCACTGCTGTCCTCCCATGGCTTCCCATTGGTCTTTTGATGGCTTCCCACTGGTCTTTCCTGCAGTGCTGCACCCAAAACTCAACGGGTCCTGCTGTGGCCAATCTTCCTGACCCTACACACCCCATACCAAAACCTACGTGAGGGCAAGAACCACAAGATGCATGCCAAACACAATGAAAAGCCAGGCAGGAGGGCTGCGGGAAAGATGAAGGGATTAATGCAAGCAGCTCACAGGAAAGCAGAGCGCCATCCCACCTGGCCCACTTTCACCCACAGCAGGGAATGGGTGATGCACAGCATTCCCCCTGTTAACGCAACACCAGTTCGTACCCCCTTGATATCTGCCCATGAATAAGCGCTGAAGAGCCGTACGTTGTTAATGCTTGTAAATTGGGAGGGAAACAGACTGGGCAGACCAATAGCGCTTGTACCACGCTTTAATGATGAAATGCCTGGCCTGACAAGCCATACTTCCTAGCAAGTGCTCCAGTGATAACTCAAATACCCATCTTTCCAATCCTAGGGGTGAAGACTCACAAATTATGAAACATCCTTTAATTTCAACAGAGAAAATACTTTTTTATGTTACCATAACAAAACTCACTACTTGGGGGGGGGGGGGGNAGATATGTCTTATGGCTATACACTTCAGTACTAAGAAAAGTAAATAACCCCACATCACTTATTTTGTGTATCAAAAGCACAGTAAGCCAATCCTGTAGTAACGAAGTCACTGAGACCAGGATATGAGTCCTCCGCGGTAATCCATAATATTGCACTGTCAAGTTCTGGAGAAGCCTGAACTGTAAGTATAAAACTTGTTTGTATAACTTAAAATAAACTTTTCTGTATTAAGAATATCATGAAAGTTCACATGAATTTCAGACAGTCCTGTAATTTAAAAGGTCCTGAATTCATTGTAATATTTGAGAAAGCTGCACTTTGACAGAGTCAGAATCAAAGGACAGCCCCAAGAAGCAATTCAGGTCCCTAGGAATCAGGTTGTGCTTTCAGCTTACCATTAACACCCATCCATCATTCACAGCACCTTATCCCTTCCTGTGCTGGTGAATGCCTTCACACAAAACTCTCCAATTTACACTAAAAATGGTCCCATCATTCTTAATGCTGTTACAGGATGTAGATGTCTGTCCTGAGTTTTCCTATGATTTCTCATCACTGTTTTAGTGCTCCAGCAGTGATATTTACAGTGGTAATGGCCACAGTACCTGTAAAGAGGACAGCACTTACACCACAGATGTATGCCATTCTGTTCCAGGACACCTAGGCAACAGCAGTAACAGTGTGGTGACACACGTTACAGTGAACTAGTGAATTTTTGTGAATTTGGATCAATAGAGATAAGCAGGTAGTGATCATTTTCTAAGCCTTTCTCTTTCACCCTGTGCTGCAACAGAACACAGGATTGTTAACTGGGGTGGTATAATCACAGTAGTAGCAGAAGAGCAAGATGGCGAAAAGATGACAGCAAAGAATATAAAGCATCTGGCACAAGTTAAAAGGGAATATTCATTAGTTCTTAAAGAGTCCCTATACCAATGCCACACAAATCTACAGAGAACATTTCACCTAATCTTAGCCTTTTATGAAAAATGTTGCACAAGACAAAGCTGTTGGGTCTAATCACGCAAGAACTTCAGACAGATCTGATTACAGAATCACAGAAAAACTTCTTCCACGGGCAGTGGGCACCTGACGGGGTGCATCGTACAGTTTCTCCCATTAACTGTTAAGTCCTACACAACTGCATTAGCCACAAAAACCCCATCTAGATTCAGCCGCTAGCAGCCAACCCACTTAAAGCACAGCTGTTCTCTACTGAGACTCTCCGAACAAGGCTCTTTCTGCATTAGAAGGCCTGTGGGAAGTGGAGCAGGCAGCACTAGGAACAGATGGCATAGTGTCTTGCAAGATGGCCAGCTGTACAGAGACTCGGAAGACAGACAATCCCCTCGCAGCAATTACACAGGCACTATTGGGATACGAAAATATGAAGTCCAATGAAGGTTGCCAAACAGATAAGAAATAGACAAAATAACTTGTTTCTAAATTTGAAAAGAGATTATGGGGGAAAAAAAGTATTCAAACGGACAAACAAAACTACCACCCAAACTCATACCATTTGCGTCCTGGCACTCACATGGACAACTGGCTCCAAATAGTGTTAACTGTATATTCACAATCCAGGGCTCTGTGATCTGTGCTTCTCATAATTCTTTCATCAGACTCAAAACAGAGCTATGTTGTAGGATAAGTCTTAACTGCAATCAGGCATAACTGAGTTAAGAAATAATTGTGGTACAAGTTTGACCTGACAAGTTTGCAGGACGATAATTAGTCCCTCACATTTTACAAAATTTTAGTACAAACTCTTCTCCAATAAGGCTTGGCATTCTTAAACTGCATGACAATATTTAGGGTAGGTTTGGCATTATTAAACTGCATGACAATATTTAGGGTAAGATAAGGAAATCCAGTATTTGCTTAAGCAGCTGAAGCTGAACTATCTTTGTTAATATAAAAACCTAATATGATGCTTTTCCTTTTCTTTTCTGAACAAGCACACTTACATTCCTTCCTTGCTTTGTGATGATTCTTAGTATAATATTGCTTATCCTTTCCTTTGCCCTACTTTTGTTGCTAGAATTAATTGCCTTTGCTTCCTCTCTATTAAATGAACTCATACTATGAATATTTTATCAGGAGTTTTAAAGGTGAATACTTAGTCTCACATCACTGGGACATGGTTGCATCATACTGCTTTAATTTAATCAAATATACACGGAAAGATGATGTCAGATCTTTTAAGTATAAAGTTCAGAACATGCACCAGGCTATTAATAGAGAAACCAGCATAAAGTGATGAAAGAAACATTTCAGCATGTCACTATTGACAAGTTTCTTCTTTGATTAAAATACATTACACCCACTGCATACGTACTCAAATGGTTGATGTAGTGAAGATTACTTTCTTCTGTTGTGAAATAATCCATCCACACAGAGGTTTCTTGCAGCCAACAAATAATCTGAAAACAATGTTTTTCAGGCAACTAAACTAAAAAAAAAAAAAAAGGTCTGGTAGGCAAGTAAGCCATTTAGAAAGAACACTGCTAAACCTAAATTATCAAGAGGCAGGGTAAGCAAACAACATAGCATTAGCATTCAGCCCACTGTGCTTTTAGCCAGTTGCTATCAGCACATTAAAAAAATACTCTAAAACGCAAAACCTAATTCTTGACCTTGCACCAGAAACACACGTTACTTTAATGCGAAGGTTGGTTGTCTTGTTGCATCATTCCTTGCCCCTTTTTTTTTTTTTTTAAACTTTGTCTAATATCAATCAATCTGTAACCCAGTTCTGCTCATCCAAATTTCAGGAGGAGAAAGAAAAACCAAAACACACATGCTAATGTTAAAAAAAAAAAGTCCAGATTGCAAAACAGCTTATTTAAGAAATGACAAGTATTGCACAACAATGGAGGCGTTCACATTCCAGAGCTGAACAAAAGCGTTTCAGCCTTACAAAACATTATTCCAATGTTTCAGGGTTTTTCCTCAGTCCCTCCATTATGGTTTCTGTAATGTCACGGCCATCAACTTGGAGGTAAACTTTAATACGATGTACAAGAATTACAAAATGTGAAGCTATCAGTAGTATGCTGCCAGTGGGCTCACAGAATTGTAGAGAGCACAGCCGTGGTATCCAGTCAAAGAAAAGCTGAACATGTTGATGCTGCCTGCTCCCAACCAGTCTGCAGTCCCAAGCCATTCTGAGAAAAGACCACGATTATTCTGACCCCATCGCCCACTGTTAAGCTTGTGGCTTCTGAAGCCAACCTGACAGTGCAGCATTCCCGCTCTGCCTATTCCCACTGCCTAGGCACTTCTGTTCCTATCAGGCCACTATAAACCAGCTCATGCTCAAATCCCAGCAATTCTTCTACTCAAAACTTTCTCAAGATGCGTTGTTCCTTCTACATCAAAAATGATCCTGTATGTACAAAAAGAAATAGTGCAGGAGGAAACACAAGAGGGTTTTTTTTTTCCAGATTTAAAAAGAAAAAATACTAAAGTAAAAATGTATATGTTCCCTTTTTGACTCTTAAAAGAGCTCTTCTGCATATACTTACACTACCACACCAGTGTAAAGCTAAAAAAGTGCACACACTTCCAACTAACAAAAACTGAGCCGACAGACCACCTAAGCAGTACGGCACAAATGGACAAACTCAACTCCACAAACAGCACAGCTGTGCCCATAAGGCATTACACCCCAATTACTAAGTCAAGCCCTATTAGCACTCTAAGACATAGCTATTCTGTTTCTGACCTCAAGCTGGCTTCCATGGGACCCGCTCCAGAACCCCTGCGCCGTGTTCACTCACGCTTTCAGATCCAAAGATAGCATGTGCAGATGTGCCTCCACATCTTGTACAATTGCCAGCTGTGACAAACAACTTAATGCTATTGAGTTTAAGTTTTGTTGTGAAAGTGGGATAATTTCTAGGGAGATGGTAAGCAAGAGCATAGGTCTATATTCCATCATCACTTCATGTGCTTTGTGGCAAATTCAAGCTAGCACTCCCTTTCTCAGAGGGATAAGGAAAGTACTTGAGGACTGAGCTCTCTCTGCTCTCTTTACAGCACCTGACTTCAAGCACAGATGCACTTTCAGAGGTGTCAGAAGATCTAGATTCCCATTTTGAAATCAGAGCTAAGCAAATCTCTCTTCAAATGTTCATATAGAGAAGCAGAAACCAGGAAATAAGCCCAAGAATCCTGCTTCGCCGCACAGGATGTGCCAGTGTAGGGCCTCTGTCAGGCTTTCTTGGAAAGGTTTTACTTAAATGAAAAAAAAAACCAAAACCCCAAACAAAAACAAAACAACAAAAAACTGTGGAGGAAAAAAGCCATAATAAATTTACTCCCATGACAGCAACTTCACATTGGTTAGACAAGTGACTACAAACCCAACACAGCTATTCCCTCTTTGCAGTCTCACACTTTGGAGATCACGATTATAACAATTAGAGGATGTATTTAGTCATGATTCAAGTACAGACAGAAGTACCCAGTTCTCTTCTGTAATTCTAGAGGTCAAAGCTCAGCAGTGCCATGGCACATCTTTTTATTCCCACCGAGCAGATCTCCTAAGTAGTACCCAAAAAATTCCTTCCACTCTTTAAAAAGCCACCAAATTTAATTTAAAACTAATCTTTGCAAGGTACAGCATAGGTACTGGCATGGAAAAGCAGAGAGCACGATGCCCTGTAACACACCCATACATCAAAAACCTTTTCTTTGTTCAATTCAAGAGTACAGAAATCACTGGGAGCAAATTTGGACCTAGTGCACTGCATACTTCTATAGCACTGAACCATCCGGATGTGCGTAGACAACCATAAAAATACAATATAAATACATCTACATTGGATAGAAGTAACCATCTCCCCCCTCAACCTGTCAGATACTTATTTCAGCATATCAACTCCTATAAAAATTAATTATTAAAGGGAGAGGGGAAACATTACATGCACGGTAACCGAGTTTGTGGCAGATGCATAATTTTGTCCTTTTGTACCACTTTTGTACATTTTAGACCAAAATGTACTTGAGCAGCAGGTCAAGCACTGTAAGTAGGGGTAACAGACCTCAGGCTGCCAAGCGCTACAGCGGGAAAAAAACCCCCTCACAGCCAGCACACCGCCCGTCAGT
>WAAD01002308.1:52973-101538 GCA_013389945.1 Fregata magnificens
GCTGCTCTGCTTTTCTCCTGTTTGTGCTTGTGCTGGGAGGAAGCTTCAGCAGCAAACCAGCTAGAAGGCAGCAGTGCACCAAGCCCACCATCCGTTTTTCTGGCCAATATTTTTGTCTTGTTCCTTTCTACTCCACCACCAGTCTGTCCATCTTCTGATGTTTACTCAGGCCCTGCCACAAAGGGGCTTGAAACCTGTTGACTTGTGCAAACAGATGGAGACCGAGGCTTTTGGGTACAAGAGTAATATGACTGTGCATCATTCTGAAGATGAAGGGACAAACCTCTTATAAATAGCTGGAATCGCCACTCCTTTTTGATGGATTCATATTTAAAAATCTGTACTGAAATAGAGTTCGACAGCAAAGGTGTGGAATAAGCATTTGGCCACCAGTGAGATTACTGTACCCAGCAGCAGCAGAAATTTTTTGTTATGTAGATAAAGATCAAATCTGTGATTGTTGATGTGTGTGTTGGTCCAGGGGTTTTACATTGCTTATTTTAACTCCAGTATTTCAGCATTATCGACATAATCCTAAAGGTGGTGTTTGCTTTGGGAACCAACCTGATCACTGCCTGTCTGGATAAAAGCTCTGCTTCAAGTAGGGCTTTTTTCACTATTGTTTTAAATAAATAAAGTTTGTGTGTTTGTATGTGCAGTATAGGTTTTAGCCATACAATTGTGAATGCTACTGTCATGAGTACATATTTAGAAAAATGAAAATTGTATCTGAAATTAAGAAAGAAGTACTGTGTAATTTAATGCAGACATTTTTCGTAGTTCATAATGATCTGTGTTTAGCAGTATTGTTATTAAAATCCCATAAAATGGTATCTGTCTACTAGACCGTATAATACTAAACTTCCAAGTGATTGTACCTTCAAAATGAAAGTGCCCACTGCCGCCTTAATAGCAAGTTGTATAGATATCTTTCTGCAGGATTCTGAAGTTCCTCTTGTATTTTGTTTCACTGTATATCTTAGTTGAATAATAAGATCAAAATAGTTTAGCGGTGCTTGAAAATGTTAGGAATTTGCATGTCAAAACTCAGTGTTGTGTATTAAGAAAATCTTTAGACTTCCTTGAAACGAAAAGGCAACTTTCTAAGTGATCTTTATCTTTTTACTTTTAAAATTGCTATGATGCTGTGGCCTGTATGGGTGTTGGCGTCTCCACATAGTCGTTCTAGCATGTGCTGTGCCATAATCTTGTTAGTGTGACATTTAACAATCTGAGTAATTAAGCCATCTTCCCTTCATTTACTAATACAATGTCTCAGTGGTTTCATACTGTTTGCCTAGTGCAACAAGTGAAACAGGTGTTTTACTGAGAGCAATTCCTCCTTTGTTACATAAACCTCGTTTCTCTTCAGACCAAATCCATTCCGTGTGCTGAGCCACTCAGTCAGCATTCTTGGTGGGGATATGGAGAAAGCCAGGGAAGTTTAAAATGTCCTTATTTTTGGCTACCTGAACTTGCAGCAATTTTTTTTAAAAGAGTTTTTATGTGTGTGCTGAAACACCATTACCACTTGTAGTACCTACTGTTGATCTCTCCTTTTTAGGCCATTTTAAATTAGATAGACTTGTACCCCTTAGAGTTTACTATGTCTGTGTATGAGTGTATCCTCATGTGTTTTCTGTGTGCGTCATACCCGTCAGCCTGCAAAATACAACTTATTTTTCATTACCTCGTTATTGTTTGTACATTTAAAAGGATCAGATTCTCCATGTTGCCTTTTCTTGTGGACTTCTAGCTCCAAGGAAGTGAAGTAGTTTGCATGTGTGCGTGTGTGTAGTTCTGGTCTTTGTAATGGTGGTGTTCATTTTTCTGAAGCCTAGAATTTAGGCCATTAAGGCAGGTCTTTAAAAGTGTTCTGCATCTTCATAGCACTGGAATGCCTGTGAGGCTTGAACCAAAACCTATGATCGAAATACTTCCATTGCTTAGATAAGCAGTCAAAATCCAAATCTAGCTTAGAAGCTTGTGTGATGCTTATGAAGAGTTTGATAATATCCATCTGAGTTGAATTCCTGATATAACCAGTTTTTGCTAAAGCTCCTTAGGAAACACAAGCAGCAGCATGCCTAGCAGCCATGCTTTTTTCCATAAATGCTGACAAAAGCTGTGGACTTATCTTCTTCATATAGTTACGGTGGGGGTTTTTTATGTGTTATCTTTTTCAAATCATCATGGATGTGAATTTATTTCAGGTAGTACCAGCCTTAGCTAAGGAACCAACCATGGTTGACTCTTTTCTACTTCTCTTCATGTCTTTGTATATTTTTCCCCTTTTGTCTGTAACTGATCATCTATCCAATTCCTTTAACAGGATACTGATCGAAAACATGAAGGAGAACGCTGTAGAGAGAAGATAAAGAGTGAGAAGAAAGACAGGCATCGGAGTCGCAGCCGATCTCAAGAGAGAGACTATACTTACAGCAAACAAAGAGACAAAAACAAAGACGACTTCCGAATGAGAGACTGGGATAAAAAAGCAGACAGAAGCAGAAGTCCTAAGAAATCAAAAGACAAAGAGAGGTCCAAGTACAGATGAAGGACAAGGAAAAGAGAGAGGGGAAATAAAATACGTTTTCTTCCAGCATTTCCAACATTCTCACAAATGGATGTGCAGTTACTGGATAAAAGCAGTTGCCTTCTGTTGGCAGCTTCGCCTTATGATTCTATGAATGCCCAGTGTATGACTGTTGGAGTAAGCCCTGATTCCAGAAAGGTTGTTTCAATAAAGTATTTCACGTTAGTGAAATGGTTTGAGTCTCCAGTAAGGAGTGTTGTCTAAAGCTTTTTGGAAACAGAAGCATGCACTAACAAGTGAATTGCCCTTCTCCACTGTGAAGAGATTTGCAGGACGTACCTCATTTCTACAAGGAGGTGGTATTATCTTTCAGCACTCTCAGATGCTGTGGTAATGAGCATGATAGAAGACCTGGGGAGACAAAAATGTGCTGTGCGCACCCCTTCCAGAAAGTGGGCAGATACCGTTTGTATATGAATACTCAAAACTATTTCCTTCCTTTACAATTAAGTGCTTCTGGTTGGCTTAGTCCTGTCAGCTGTGTTTGCTGGCACCACTGTGCAGCAGTGGTTAAAGGCACTGAAGTACTGCTGTGCTGCTTGCAAGGGCGATGGAAGTGCTGCACCATACTGAATCAATAGCACTTACTTGCTCACTTATTTACACAGATAACTTGGCACTGTGGCATTGCTGGAGGATGCCTCTCAAAACTGAGGCTCACTTGATACTTCTGTGCCTCTGTAGTGTCAGGGGGATCCAGCTGCTATGTCAGGCAGGTTATGTTGGGTGGGTAAGAAAGAAGAAAATAGTCACTAGCAGAATTAGCAGAAAAACAGAATTTGTAACTTGCATTGTATTTGCCAAAGCCTAGATGGGATTAATTTTTAGGTTTCGTGGCAGAGGTAGGTCCGTTAATAACTCTTCATCTACAGAGGAAGGTAGGTGATGTTATCAGAGCCTGGGTCCTAGTGAAAGGTGGCAGGCTCTTAAATGTCTGGCTTGCTCCGATAAACAAGACCTCGCCATTTAAACAGTGTTAGCCAGTATGCATACATTTTAAGAACATGTATGTCCTCACATTGTTAGGAGGGGAGGGGAGACATGGGGAATAGTATTTGTCTTCTCTTCCCTTTCCATGGAATGTGTGGTGGCTCGGAGGCAGTCTGCTTTGATGAATAAATTTAACTTTTTTCTTTTGTGATTGTGGCTTTTCTGTAATATTTGCTGTACTGTCTGATTATAATATGTAATAAGATTTTATAGCTCGATACCTCTCATTGGAATGTGATCTGCAGGACAAAGACTAAAATTCAAGGCAGCCAAGAAGAGTTGCTGCAAATTACTGTGCCCTGGAGGGCCAGTAGCTGTGCCTCGCTGGTGCATTTGAATGGACTGTATGCAGAAAGTGAACTTCTGATTAAGATGCTTCTATGGGAAGGCTGGTACTAACGGAACAAAAGCAGCTGTTTACCCCGTGGCAGAAAATTCTGACTAAGCAGGCCAGACCAGATGCCTAGAATATCCAGACCCAAGCTGAGCGAGGATAGTGAGGGTATTGTACACAGGAATGCGCTTTCCAGCGGCATCTACCCTGTCTTTCATTTGTTAAAGATTAAGTGTATTTGGCTAAGTAACTGCCTTTTGTTGAATCTCTCCTTTCTAACTTTTGTGTGCTTCAAAGCATGGAACTAGAAATCCAGCGTTTCCCTGACTGTCTCCTGACAAAATGTTTCTAAGCCACTGGGGACTTGCAGGGGCCTGTGCAGTCCTTACAGAGTCTGAGCAAGAGTGCAAGGCCGGCTGTCCTGCGGAGAAATAAACAGGAAGCCTGCTCTTGGGCATTTGTTGGGGGGGTCTGGGGCTGAGGGCTGCTCACTGTTCCTGTCAAGAAAGTTTCTGCCTTCAGTCTGGGCATAAGAAGACTTCCAAAGAACTGTACTAGACCAGGATATGATGCATTTGGGGTAGTGCTGCTGAAGCAGTAGGTTTTCTCTAGTTCTTCCTGCTTTTACCCTGATTTGTTAAACAAGGTTTGCACTGCCATACTGTCCTCAGTTCTTCTTTTCCATGGCACATTTTTAACATGCAAGAAACATTGGCCAAATCTGACAAGGAAGCAGAGATGCTAAAGCACTTAAGTTTTTGCCACTTTTAGGAAATGGCAGTCCTAGAAAGAGGAAAAAAAAGCTTCCACTCAAGAAAAAGCTGGATTCCTGCTGAACACCAAAGGTCCTCTTACGGGAGAGATGATAAAAGTGACTCAACAGCATGAAGAGTTTCAGCAGACATTCCCAGGCTTCAGCTAGCCCTCAACCACCTGTGGGGTGATATTTAAAAACAAACACCCTATTTCTGGTGAATGTGCTCACTTCTCAGCAGCAGAAATGGCTTTTTTTTTTTTTTCCTCACAACAGGTAAATTCTTAAGAACTGGGCATTTGTGTGAGTAGTGTATGGAAGTAAATAGTCAATTTGCATAGGTGGCCAAAGAGTCTTCAGAATAAAGGGTTAAAAAATAAATACATCCAAAAGGTTTCAAGTCTCTGATTTTCAATATGCCTTAGTGCATTTAAAAATGTATCCAGTATCTTCAGATGAATGAAATTACCTGTTTATATTTTTAAGCTAAAACTTTCAAACCTGGATGTTCAAAAATTAGGTGACAGCATAAAAGCTCCCTGTTTGGAGGTAAGTACTTAATTTCAGGTACTGCTAAACAAGACTGGATTTCTGGGCTACTCTGCTAACACTGTGGAGGGATCGCAGTTCACCTGGTGCACATATGAAGTGCTCAGCACTCTGAGTTAGATGGGATTTACTGCTACAGTCATCAGAAGTTATGGTTCTGTACATGTGGTCCTTCTGGAAATGACACGGAGGAGCCGAATCAGCTGAAACTACAAACATTTCCCGCTGGTCCTGTCCTGCCAGAGGTGTTGGAGCGGACAGGACTTTTATTATCTGGGAGTTGAAGAGTTGACTTGTCTTATTCTAATGGGAGTTCACACTTCCCTATCCTCATTTCCTTTTCGTCAATGCTATCTCTAGCCTCAGTTTCGGTATTGACCTTTGGTGCTTGTGGTAGTTAAAAAATAGAACAAAAACCCCACCTTCCTCTAGAATGTCGAGAATAACATTGAAAAATGTGGCAGCAGAAACATCAGCTTCTTCACTTTGACTTAGCTGAGGCCTGTTTGAAGGGGAACTCCATGCTTTAGGTTCTCTGTTCAGAGGTTAAGGGCTTAAAAATCAGCTCCTTGCAGTTTTCTACTGGATTCCCTTCTCTGTAACAACTTAAAAACATGATGTAGACTCTGTATAGTGTTGTAGTCCATGGATAAGAGGAAGCTAGAGACCTGTTTTGTAGTCATGTATTACAGTTCCTTTCGTTCCCTGTAGCTTGTAGGCTTGAGGCGGACTTGACCAAAACCATGTTATGAATGGGGTCTGGTCTCGAAGCACTAAAAGCAAGTGAGAGAGGGTAGGGTTTTGCAATAGAGATCTCTCTTCAATCCCAGGGACGCTACACAAGTCAGTAGGAGTAGCATAAGGATTGTATATATGTGGTCGGTGTTCTAGCAGGGGTGATGTGGTAAGGGGTTACCCAAAACCATTCACAATAATCCTGCATTCATCCTGGTGTGTGCTCTGCCTGTCGATGGCTGTCGGCTTTCTGGCTGGTGGCTTCCTGTTCTTTTCTCAAAGATCTTCCGTGTGTTTATGAAACTCCCTGAGCATAAACCTGGATTGTGCTCTGGGTGGGCTAGGGAGCTGGCAGCATGTAAGCGTTCATCAAAATCCCATTTTGGCACAATGCCTTGGTGTGTTTGCTCTTCCTTTAGGATGTGTGCTGAAAGAGTTGTTCTGCGTAGTCCCACGCATGGATGGAAGAGCGTGCCATGTGTCCCTGGTTCTGAGCTGCCAAGAATCTTTACTCTCTGTAGGTAAAGCTGTACCTGCTTCCTTCCACTTATCAAAAAAAACCCCAACCCAAATCCCCACCCAAACAAAAGAAACAAAAAAAAGCACCCCCCACTAGTTACTTAGAGAAGCATTTCTAATTGCACGTTTAAGAAGTTATATTCAAAATTTTCAAGATGTTCAGAAGCATTTCTGAATCTGTTGCTGCTCTTATCTTTGGCGTCTCGCCCTCCTATAGCCTGATTTTTTTCATATAAATCTTGTATGTTATCAATAACAGGATTACAGGTTTTGCTTGTAAGCTTCCTAGAGCATGGATAATATGTCAATCCTATTTTGTCAGTCACCTGTTGCATACATGAGGATAGTATAAGCAATTTGAAAAATGATAAATTACCCTAAGAATTATGTAAATACTTGCTGCAGGGTAGTATTTTTGTGTAAAACTCTTGGTCTGGTTACTGACAGCATGTGCTTTTTCTCAGTGAGCAAGCCAGTAACATCTTGATTAAATGTGGTAGCTGTGTTAAAAGGCAGCAGTAGACCGTATTAAGGTTTAGGTCTTCCAAGCGTATGGTAAATCATTGAAGCTGAAGGTTGGTTCCAAGAGCTTTCTGAAATCTTAAGCTGAACAGCAATAACCTTTGAACTTGAAACTTGTTTGGGACTTTCTGATTGTAAAAGGTACTTTTTGTTATAAGCCCGGTGGAAAACACTTGAGTAATAGAAGTATCTTCTTATATAAAAGGCAGAGGAAAAAACAGATATTTTAGGCAAAACCAAGTTGGGATCCTGCTACATCAGATCCTAAGATGGAATTGTAATTTTCCAAGAAGTAAAAGAAGTTACCATTGGCTGTACTATTGAAATCAGCTCTTCTCTGTTCTCCTCGTTCTGTGGTCAGATAGAGTGCTTGCTACCATGGCACAGTTTTGGGGAGGGAGGAAAGGTGGTCATTTTGGCAAGCATGTAAAAATACCTCTTCTAAAGATACTGGCTCTTTATCAGCCTGAATACAGGATTGCCCATCAATAACTGATCCGGCACTCTAGCAGGACCTGTTAAGTTAGTGATGTAAATTTTTGGGGTGAACATCGTCTCCAAGTCAAAATTTCCAGTGCCTCCAACAAGGAGAGAATTTGACTGGCAGAAAACATCTAGACTTTGCCTGATAGTCTGTAAAAATCATATTTAAAATCGGGAGCGTAGCTCGTACTGTGTAATGGTGACTTGTTGTTCTTAGTGAAGGGGTATGGCTCGAGGGTCTGACCTAAGTCTTGCTGAAGGCAATAGGGAGATATTCTCGCTGGAGGCAGGATGGGGAATGTATTAGTTCCAGGAAGTATTTAAAATATTCTTGGCAATAGACCTGCATTTGATTAAGCACTTGCTTTATCCTGACTGTCTTCTGCTGGTTAGGGGCTAAAGAATTTTCACTGTGATACTACAGCCACCTACGCTTGTTTGATTTTCCCAGCAGGTGAACATTTTCAGATGAGGAAGATGGTAATAACGCTTTTCTCTGGTGCTGATGCAATAAATGACTGTTTCCTTTAGCAAAGCAAATAGCTGACTGGGGTGTGTAGACCAAAACACCTGTGGTGTTCCACACTAGCAGTTTCAAGAGAATGTTTTTTCCATGCAAATGTCTAACAACATCAGGAAAGTGGTTTTGTACACAGAACCTCCTTGAAAGTCATGCTTGGTCCTCTCTGTAGCCTCCAGGAGCTACCACAGTAAGGCTGTCCTGCTTTGAGGTTGGTAATGATTCTTTCTGGTGAAGGTCTAGCTGTTTCACAAGCCGGTAAATCCTCAGTCTTCAGCTCAACGTAGGAACATCCATTAGCGGGGGGATCTTCCCTCTGAAAACTTCTCCCACTGCAGCTCTTTGCCTCTTGAACATAACAATGCCATTGAGCAGCAATAAATCTTTGCGCTGGGGAAACTCAGCGTGCTTGTCAGTGCAAGGGAGCACAGCAGAGAAAGGAAATGTCTATGAAACCACAGCCTTGGGCGCTCAAATGTTTATCTGCACTGGTGCGCGAAAGGGTTTGAGACCATCTGAAAAATTAAATATGATCCTTTATTTCGCATGGTCTGTCTCTCAACTAGCGATCGCCTAGGTAAAGGCCCTTAACAGATTTCAGGAATTGGGTAAGGGTCTTCCTGGCTGACTATGATTTGAATGATGTTGAAGTCTTTTGTTCGTGGCTTTTTACAGTAGATGGGTTTAGTCATTTCATTACAAATGAAAGACGAGTGCAAAATTCTCTTATCTCGTTTTCTTCTCGTTTCTTTTTATAAGCTCTGGTTTGTTCTTATTTATGTAGTAAAAAAAAAATGTTTTACTGAGAAGTAGGAGTTAAAACGATACTATGCAATGTTGTATGCTTTGCTCTGTTGCCTTCCTGGTTTATAAATAACACAGCAACTTTCTCTTTCCTGTCCAATAGGACTGCTCTGTGGTGGTCTTCTGATGAGGTAGGTGGCATTCTGCAAGTTTAAATGGAGCAAAGAAGATCCTTCTTCTCCAGGGATGTGGAGTCAAAGACTCTGGGCGTTGCGCTCCTATAGCTGTTCCGGGCAGCAGAAAACTAACGTGTTTCTTTTGTTGTGACCTTAGGAACACCCTCCTATTCCTGTAGCCACTAACCTGCCCAGGCAGACCTTTGTGGATCAGAGGAAGTTTTGTGCCAGAGGCAGGGTAGATGAGGCGCTGTGCTGCCCTTCCATCCTGTGGCTGCCTGGGCACTGCTTCACACGGCAGCAGGGCAGCCTGGGTCCCAAACTGTTCCCGGGAGCCTGGGTGCAATGCAAAGGCATAACCATCGACTGGAACCGGCCGGAAAGTGGTGGTGAGGCTTGCTTACCAGCAACCAGTCATTGGATTAAACAGGATGCCACTACAAAGGGTTTGGCCACCCTGCTTCCTCCCACAAAGTACACAAGTGGGGGGGGGGATTTCTGGCCGGGAAAGGGCAGCCCTCCTCTGGTGTGTCACCTTGTGATAGCAGCGGAGGTGCTCTCCTTCCACAGCAGGGTACCCCACCCTCCCTGGCCCTGTGGGCAGAGGGCACCGCACCTGCCGAGCTCTCTGCTGCATCCAAAGAGCCGCAGAGGTTAACCCCACCTTGAGCCTCCAACCCCTCCTGCTGCCTAAAAGTGGATGTGGGGCATGTTTGTTTGTAGCAAGGTAAGGAACAAGCAGAGGAAAACCTCAGGTTTCTATTGGCATGTGCCTGTGGGTCTTTGCTGCTTGTCTCTGAAATAGTCTTTCAACGAGGCACCAGTAGGTTAGGGAGTTTGGTTTGGTTTTTGATATTTTAGTGTACTCACCCCGAGCAGGTTCCCGCAGATGTGGAGTTGTTTGAACGAGGCTTTGCAATATCGGGTGCTGAGCAAAATGTTAATTTTTTTTTAGATATTTTTTTCCATGTGTCCCCGAAGGTCAGAAATTTGCCAGACACAAGGGGAATGAGGCTGAAATAACTTGGTAAAGCATCCCTGATGGAAAACTTTTCACTTGTCCCAGAATTCATATGCCATTTTCTTACTGCCTAGTGTTGTGGATCCCTGCCACAGTGGGATTGACTAATCTTTGCCTGTGACTAAGAACAGAGATGTGTTGGGAACCTCTTTTTTTTTTTTTTTTTTTTTTTTTTTTTTTCCTTTTGAAAAATGAAGTGAAAGTTTATCAACCTGTAGAGTTAAATGAGACCTGGGCCAGCCAAATGAGGAAGTAAAACCTTCCTATAGAATGGGCTCTAACCTGCTCACTGCACTTGTTTGCTCTCAGTTGACATTAGCCTTGCCGTAAAGCCTCTAAATACGGGCTGGCGACTTCCTTGTGAGCCCGGTACTGCTCTGAATCCAGCTTCTGGCTCGCGAATGGTGGGACGGTATTGCTGGGACGCAGAAATCGCAGCTGTCGGGTAAGGTGCAGAGCAAGCGGGGCTACCTGTGAGTACGGCTCGCCCTCTGGGGTGTTTGCTTTTGTTGGTTTCGGCAAACGCAGCAGGGAAAGTGGGGAAGAAAGAGGCAAATCTTTTCGTAGTCAACAAGACAACAAATGACTGGTCTTGTTATTAAGAGTTTATGTGCATCTCTAATTTGCAAAAGTAAAAATTCTTATTTTTCTGAAAGCAGAAAAATCTGGTGGAAGGACTAAGCAAAATCCATTCTTCAAAGCTGTTCAAACTGAGGAATTATAATATAACCAATTTTTTTTGAAAAGTTTTTACAAAAATTTCAAATTATTATTTTCTAATTTTCCAAATCTGTCGAAAGATAAAAAAGACAGAAAACCTTGACAGGTTTCCTAATTTTTTGGTCAAATGTAATTTTTTTATATAGCTAAAATGTTAAGATTAAAATAGAATTTCGGAAGTGGCACTAGAGCCGGTCCCTCTGTGTGTGCGTCTGGGTATGCAAGAGGCAGGACAACACTGCAGAGAGAGAGGGGAGCTTTTTAAGCTAGAAACATAGGATGGGCATACAACTACCTGTGGATAAATTTAGCCAGGAAATGGGAAGACTTTGGCTCTCAGTGGAGGGAAAACAAGAGCAGCTTCCCAACAAGGTCTGCTGGTGAGGGGGGGAAAGTGGCAGGAGGAAATCTAAGTCATTTGAAAATGAAGGTCATAAAGTTTATAAAAGGGATTTCACAACCTGTTTATGATAGCAAAAGCTGGACTCTGTGATGCACAATTTCTCCTCTTGTCATATGTTTTTGTGCTGGTTATAAGCACCCAAATGACCTGTTGGACTTGGGCATGCTACTGACTGTTTACTAACGTGTAAGCTAGTGATTTTATTGTCCTTTAATTCTCTCTTTAGAAGGGTGACCTCAGTGTTGGCTGTGACCAAGGCTTTTATCTCAGGGTTTCAAACTTGTTCTCTCTGTGGCGAAAACCCTGCAGTCACAATAGTAATTATTTTTAATGTTTGGCCAAACTGCAGCAGAAATCCAGTGGTTAACTTTGCAGAACTTGCACGTTGCTGGTGATGGCTGATTCGTATGGCTGCATCGTATCAACCCCAGGCAGCAACCTAGAGCTCAGCGTTTCCCATGCGTTGCCCCAGCTCACCAAACCGAAGGGTGCACAGAAGGACCAAGCCTTGCAAAATGCTGCCTCTGTGCGCCAGGATGCAAAGGATGCAGACACGGACCACAGGCTCAGGGCTTCCTGGGATGGAGCTGGAAAAGTGATGTGGTGAGCAGCCTTCATCCAGCATGTGCTCACGTGTGCTGCTGATGATAGGGGCTGCGAGGTGCACGCCGCAAGACGGACGTGGCTTCTGCCCCCTCTGCAGCTGGAAAGCTGTCTGGTAAAATTCTGGGTTCAATTGAACTTACTTTCTGATGAAATCCAGGACAAACATACACACAACACAGCGTGATGCTAACGTGGAAAAATGGTCTGAGATAGATATATATAAATATATATATATAAAAAACCATCAGAATAGATAGAAGTACAGGTTTAAAAAATAATAGTGATGATAATTAAAATATGTATCAAATATTTTCTTTTCAACCTGAGGACAGATAGTAACTGAAGTTTTTCATTTACAACAATTTATTAAAATAATCTAGACATCAAAAAAATCAAGTAGTACACGTTAAGTGTTTGGAGCCACCGACCACACACCTGGAAGTAGGGTTTGCTACAGTGCTAGCCCAGCTGCGACAGCTTCAACTATATTCGGGTACAAAGATACATTAATGGATTTCAGTTCAGAGAGTAGCTGAGAAATCATTTCGGTAATGAAAAAGCAGGCAAATTCCTTTTCATCTTCAGCCCATGAATTAAAAACAAGGATTAGATGTAAAAGCTGTTACACGTGTGGATTGCATTGTGAGGAAAAACAGTCAAGCCCACCGGCTAAAATAAGCAACACTTCAGTTTAGATGGAAAAATACACATGGTAACTGCTTTCCCCTTATGTATATGAGATGCTTAAGGTGTCTTTTATTTTACTGATGCTATTTGTCACTTTTAACGGAGTGCCAGGTTTCTTCCACAGAAGAATACCTGAAAGTTATAAGGCTACATAGAAAAGTAAAGGTCAAAGTTGTATGAGGTGGGGTTATTAACTAATTATCAGGTTTTCCTGCTGAACTAATCAGTTTTAAAGTAACTGAACTGATAGCCCGGGGAGTCCTTAACGCCTTGGGGAGGAGCTCCACTCACACTCCTCTCCCGTCTCCCTGTCTCCAGTCCCTCCATGCCTTCCTCCAGATGGTTTTGGCTTCTGAGCTCCTGGAGCAGCTCACTGCTGGGCAGGGAGCAGACGGCGGGCCAGTGGTGTGCAGGGCAGGCTGGGAAGAGGAGCTGGTGGGTGCAATGTGGCTCTGGGCTCGTCATGGAGGTAGTTGTTTGGTCAGTCAATTCTGTGTCATTTGCTGGCTGCAGTTAGTGAAGGGAAGAGGGCCGCCCTGATGTCCTACACATGGGTAGATGAACCAGTCACAGCTTTTATCCAGGTAGCACCAGTAATTGGGGAGATGTGGTGAGAGAAGCTTCATTGCAAGCACGTCAACAGTGACCGAAGATGTTTGGCTTGATGGATGGGTAGTCACAGTGTATGTCCTGCTCGGCACACTTGTTGGGCTGAAGCAGCTCTGACTATGCCTGCGTGTGCTGCCCATCACTTTCATATACTGGGTAGACCAGAAATGTAAATAGTGCAGTTCTGGAGAAGCTTGAAGTAGCTTTCTGCTACTTCTGCACACTCATTTCTGAATTACCAGTTTCTCTTGACAATAAATATAAGTGAAATTGAAACCGCTTTTCAGCTTGCCTGCTTCCAGTCACTGCCCCGACAGCTTTCAAAAAACAAGCCACTTTTCTGAACGTAAAAGCCCTCACTGAAACAGCAAATAATAGGAGAAGAGTGAAAGTCAGGCATCATCAGGACAGATGAATGACAGAATTTCATAAGGTATGTCTGTGTATACACACAGGGACACATACTAGGAAAGACAAAACTATAAAAAAAAATTCAGAGTTCCCAGCTACTTTGCAAACAACATGTTTCCTTAAATCACTCGATGAGATTTGGTATACTTCTTAAGTTGCTATGGCATCTGAGCTCATCCAACAATATTTGACAGATATTTATCTGTGGCTCACAAACCGCACTGAGCAAATTGAAAATCCCCGGTTACACCGTGCTTTATATCATTTCCTGTGAGATAAGTCTGAAGAACAAACTTACGCATGCAGCGTGTCTGTGTACAGACAGGCTTGCATAGCTCATGAAGTAGGATGACACCTGTCTGACATAACGCCTGGAGAGTGACAACACTCCAGTGCTTTTATAAATAAGACTGGACCAGAAAAATGCTTTAATGCTGAGAGAAGACTGGACAGTCTCTTCAGAGAGAAGACAGCTGATCAGATATATTCGCTTCGCTGTGCACTAGGCAAGTAACTGAGAGTGCACGTTCTTCCTTAACGCTTGAATTTTGCTGTTTCTAATCTTTCTCCCACCTAAAGCTGATGCCTGTTGGATGAGACTGGGAAGACGGGAGCACTGGTGTAAAGGAACATAAATGCCTGCTAAGATGGCACTGGCCAGTTCACTTTCTGGCAAGCCAGTGCCACCACGCTCCAGAAAAGTTTCTACAGCAGCGGCGGAAGTGCACCAGAGCAAGCTGGATTTTTTCTGCAAGCTGGGCTATGGTAAGCAGGACATCTGCAAAGTGCTGGAGAACCTGGGCCAAGAGGCCCTGGAGGATGATGTGCTGAAAGAGCTGATTCGGATGGGGAGCAAACCTCAAGCTCTGGAGAGCCAGGCTCAGCCTTCCCCACTAAAACTTGTTGCCCGTGGCTCATGTAGCACTTCACCGGGGTCAAAGTGGCTTGGAGAAGATGAAAGTGATTCTTCTGACCATTTGAGACCCATTGTGATCGATGGCAGCAATGTTGCCATGAGGTAAGCTTTGTTTCCTGAAAGGGATCTGTCTTCCTCTGAAGCTTTTGAATTTTAAAGCTGATGGCTTGAAGTATGTTTTTTTTCTTCAGGTGAGAGGTGCATTGATGTATTTGATGTATAATGTATGAACCACTGCTTATTCCTGTTCTTTGGCTGAGGCACAGCTTCTAGGGACCTGCTGTCTCTATGTCCATGAATATGCATGCCAAATGCAATCACTGGCTCTCTCTGCATTTTGACCTTTCATAAGTCACCGGCTAGCTAACCATTACTGTTTATGGCAGCATGATTCAGCAGCTCTCTCTCCCTCTTAGTTCACCATTCATGTTTACGTGCCTTTTCAAATGGGTACCTAGGATTTCTAAATCTATACGCTGAGATGTTTCCGGGAAAAACTGATGACCAGATAGACAGAACAGCCCAACTGAGCTAAGAAGGAGAGGGAAAATAAAGACGGGTGGCTGTGGTTCCTAACAACATCACAGTTGTACTGTTTTGACTTGCAAGTAAACCCCAACAATGTTCCTGGCTTGTATATTTTTGTTGGTTTTCGGCTTGGCTTCATTTTTATGGAAATATCAGGGAATTGATAGTTGACTTGTACTGAATAGTCTCATTTCCTCCTTAATTAATTCTGTTTCTGGGAAATGTCATAGCAACCCATCCTGGCCAAATACATTTCCCAAGCAGTGCCCTGACACCGTGAAAGCGCCCTTACTGATGGGGAGCCTGGCACATCCACGTGGATGGGAAGTCCAAAGACAGTCATGGGTTGGCCTCCGTTTACCTGAGCAATACAAATGGCCAGAAGCCCCCGCAGTTGAGAGTCCAGGGCGGTCTGGCTATCCACCGGTTTTCCCTGTTAACTTCCCTTCCTGCTCAGGATGGCCAAGCCCATCCTTGCAGGCTGGGACAGGGCAGAGGAGGGCTTCCTCCTTCCATTAGCTTTGGTGTGAGGTGAGAGGAGACCACATCCCCCCTGGCTACAGGGCAAGGGGACAGGCACATCCAGAGCAACTGGAGACTACGCAAATTATGCCATCTTCTGGATGAAGGGAGAAATCTGATCCGAAAACGAGGGGTTCCTCCATCTGGGCAGCTCACGAGGAGTGAGAAACACACAACAGAGCAAAATTGCTTAGCCTTGGCTGGGCCATGAGCTCAGTAGCCAGGTGTTAGGATCTCCTGCCCTCATTTGCATTTTCACCCTAGACCCTCCTTAGGGTGTCCTTGCCTCTCTGCAAAAGAAATGAGCACCCATTCAAGCAGAGCAGCCAAGCCGAGCACCTACCCTTTCTTTGTGTTGGGGGCAATACTACCCCGAAAGGCCATGTGCTTCATTCTCCTGACACAACCTTGTCCTCACCAATTTACCAGGGCTTTTTTAGAGCAGGCAAACGTGGGCAAGGCAGAGAAAAGCATTGTTTCCAAGATGGCAGAAGATGCACCCTTGCCACTGAGCAGGAGGCCCAGAGTAGGTTGGTGGCTAATGAGATAGTGCATGTTTTGAGCTTGGAGTACTCTGGGAAAGCTCTGAGATCATCCCGCTGCACCAGCCCGTGCACGGGAGCTTGCTAGACAGAGATTATTGAAAACAAATGTCATTGCAGGTGTGTGCAGCAAATGGCTTGAGCTAGCATGTCTTATTGCTTTCCTAGACCACACGCCCACCGAAATGGGTTTTCAAGAAGCCACACATGCTTTAAATCTAAATTTAAATCTTTTCGTAGAATAATTTCCAAAATGTGAGTCCGAGTGATGTTTGCCTGCTAGATTATTGAAGGCTGGTGTTCTGCTGCGGATTCCTCATCTTTCACCTAAAAGGAATTAGAGGAATGTGAAGTACTTTTGAGTTTCAGAAAGGCAAAGGTTTTACAGTTCTTCCCAGACATCCCCCAGCTATGCCTTGATAAAGTTAAAGACTCCTTGGATGATGGAGAAGACTACTGAGCTTGTCAGTTCAGTTTGTACTGAACCGAAGCAGCCTGGAAGGAGCTGCTTTCCTCTCCTGGATGGCTTTCCAAAGCAGTGCTGAACGGCATTTACTTTGGCTAATGGGATGGGCTTGGTGAGTGCTTTCGGTATCCCCATTTAAATTTTTCTGGTTTGCTGCTGCCAGACAGAGAAGGGCTGTTTGCACAAGTCAGGAAAAAGGGATGTTAGGTTTCCTTGCTGGGAAAACTTCATCATCATCACCACCAACAACCATAAAAGTGCAGGAGAAGCAGCAGTTTAGGGATGAAGCTGTCAAAAAGTTGAAGCTTGGAGAGACAGTTGCCTGTGTGGAGAAAAGCATCTCAGGCATTATGTTTCTATCATCTTAGGACTGGTGTTTCTGGAGCATTTCAGAGTTGGTGTTGAGGGCCCATTGTGGGCTGCAAGGTTTTGAAAAGGGCATCTATGCCCCAGGGTAATAAAGCAAGTAAGTGAGTTGGCAGTCTCCAATCATCAATCAGCCTATCCATAGAAACTGAATGGAAAATAACCTTGCCTTCAGCCAGTCTCACTAGTCAAGTGTCTCAGTACACTTTGTGTTTCCATCAGATGTAATGAAAAACTTAGCCATCTGCCAGCCTATCCATGGGAAGCAAGCAGGACAGTTTAGCAAGGCTAGTGGAAAAAAATAAATAGAATTGTGTTAATATGAAAAGGGAACTGCCATAACCCTATTCATTGCACACCGAAGCAGCTATCTGGTCTAGTGCTTGCACTTACACCTAGTTTTTAGCTGTGATAGGCACAGAGGCCTTTTCCTAGGCCAGCGGAGTCCTGCATTAGGCTCTCTCCCTTCTGCCAAAGCTGTGGCTGATGCTGTGTCACAACCAGGTGGAGATGGGGCCACTTGCAGTTTTCAAAAGGAGTTGTTTCGACTAAACTTCTTCACAAAGGGGTTGGAACTGCACAACTTAAAGAGAAACCACTGCATGCTAACTATAGATTAATTGCTGGAGTCACAGCAAGGCCAAATTGCTGCTTCAGTTTTTCAGAGATGGGCCCTGCTGATCTGTGACCCAAGTACCCTGGTGCTGGCAGAAGGACGAGAGACGGGACTGAGTTACGACAGATCAGTTATGGTCCACAGACTACGGGGTTGCATGGGAAAGGTGATGGACAGGAGCCAATCTGTTGTCAGGCAACACAAATTCACCACGCATGGAGAATGTAAAGTTTTAAAGCCCCTGCTCTGTTGCACGGCAGACATCGTTGGTGTTCAGTTGTGTTGACACTGCAGTGTGTACATACTATTTTAGATACATGTTCCCCAGGTTTGGCTGTAGCAATGTAGCAACAACTGGATTAAGTGATAACGCTGAGAAACAACTCCAGGTGCCTCTTCTCGCTTGTTCTGCTTGTCCTTTTGGCCGAATCACTGGTGCTTGAGTGCTTTACCTTCTGCACTGGGGGTACATCTAGAATTACTTTCCTAAAGCTGACAAGGTTATATATATGAGTAGTCAATGTTAAAGCAGGCTGTTGTTGAACTTTGTTTGAGTCATGGCATTGAAGATGTACCTAGACTTTCTTTTAAAGGCAATTATCTGAAAAAGTCACGTGCACTTCCAATTTATCTGTCCAGGTGACTTTATACCTATCCTGGGCAGATCCTATCCTTCAAAACCAAACCAACCAGTTGCTTAGAATGGAGATTAGATGCATCGAGCACTTCAGACCATATATTATTAGTGGAGTTTTTTTTAAGACTTCCTGTTGCCGGGGTAGCTATTCATAAACAACTGGGTTTCTTGCTCCAAATGGCATTATTTTTCATTTGTGGTCACCATTTCAGCACTGAAACTTTTATTAGGTGTAAGATGGAGCTTTATTTTTTATGAGGCTGATGTAGGCAGAACCTAGACTTGAATTCCTGGGGGATGGTGGGGAGAGAGGCATTTAAGACTGCGACACCATTCTCGACTGGTCCGTCACTGCAGGTAGGTGTAGTAACCGAGAGAGTCATTTACAAGTACGTTTTGCAGAGGTGAAAGCCTGAGTGAGACTGTGGTGATATTATCCAGAAAGCTCAAAGTACAAGGATGAGGTTTCTGTAGATACTGTGAGGGCATTTATTCATTTTAGGACTTTGTGTAGATTTTATTTTTGTTTCCTTGTGCAGAGGTAGTTAACAAATTATCTTCCTTTACACGTGCACTGCACTGTAGTCAGGTTTTAGAGAAGAGAACGACAAGCAGTAAGAACTTTCAATGGGGGCGGGGGGGAAACTTAGGAAGGATATCACCCCTAATTGTTTTTCTTGAGGTGGTTTTCTGTGTCTTGCTCTGAATATTGATAATTTTCCAGGACCTGCCTTGCCTGCATCCTCTACAGTGCCTGTCCTAGGGCTTTCCTACCTCTCTGTGCAATGAAGACAAAATCCACCAACCAGGCCAAGATAAAGACGGGCCTGAGGTGCCTGTGGCCACCTCCACTGAGGTCTTGTCCCGTTTTTGGTGTCCCAGGTTAGGTTCTCCATATTTCACATCCTGCATCTTACAGTTTTCCTTCCCCCATAGTTTGACTCGTGTTTCCAAAAGAGGTCAGCAGCAGAATGACCTGCAATCACATTTGCAGCTGCTTCAGACATTAAAACCCCTAATGTCACTGTTATGATAGAAGAAAATTCCCACATTTTATTTCTCATAGGAGAACCTCATGGGTTTCTGCTTGTGCTGGAAGAAACTCTCACTCTTCAAACCATTACCAGACAAGGCACTTGAAGGGTCTGACACAGCCTAAGATCTTGCTGGTACTTTAGGACCCGAGTCCATCCAGATACTGATGGAAGCAACAGGCTTGGGTAGCAGGCAGGTCATAGAAAGGGGGGATAGGATACCTCTGTTTTTAAGTATCCAAACTGCTTCAGATTGCAAGTTTCTGGTTCTGCTAGAGGAGGTGTTTGGATCTGTCCAACCAGGACACCCTGCCAGGTTGTTTTCTTGGAAACTGGTGAATGACACAAAAGCCTTTTCATTACTGGCTCAGTTAAAGAGAACTCTAAGCTTCTTGAAAGCTTTGCCTCGCCATCCTCTTCCTTTTTTTTTTTTTATAGTCATGGAAACAAAGAGGTGTTCTCCTGCTGGGGGATCCAGCTGGCAGTGGATTGGTTTCGAGAAAGGGGGCACACATACATCAAGGTTTTTGTCCCGCTCTGGAGAAAGGAGCCCCCTCGACAAGACAGTCCAATTGCAGGTAGGTCACTGTCCTGGGCATAATTTGGCCATCATTAGGTGCAGTTTGGAGGCAGGGGGTGTGAAGAGTCCAGTACGGTTTTGCCCTGTAAAGACAAGCACAGTGCAAGTTGTGTATCAGGTTTCCATCACTTAAATTAGTCATTAATTTATTGCCGCACGCTCATGGCTAGCAGCTAAAACTGCATACAAGGCTTTGTTACACTGCTTTGAGCTTTCTGCTTTAGAAGCACAAGTTGCTGCCAGCTGAATTAACAAAAGAGTGACTTTGTCAGCTCGCAATGAGTCTGCAGAGCTTTTAAGGACAGCCAGGAGACAACAACGTCGTTTCACACATTATCCAAAGGCGGCAGTATCCGAAGCGTTCGCTGCTGCGTGACTATCAACTGTTAGCCTATTAGCTCGATACAGGAGCTACATGGGTTCCTCCCAGGAGAAGGAAACACACCATCTGAAGTCTGCGGAGGGTGGTGAGATTTAGTTTGTATGGAAATAGATCTGCCAGATTTGTTCCAGCAGCTTGGCATCTGCAGCTGCAGATGAGGTGGCTGGGGATCCACCTTTCTGTGTAGCAGGAAAAACAAGAAGCCAGAGTGTCCTCAACAGCAGCAAAAAGAAGTTTGTTTGTTTATTTATTTATTTTATCAGGCATATTTTATCTCCCAGTAACACTCATACCAGGGCTGGTTATGAACCTTCTAGCATCTAGTGGGGTAAAAAGGGAACTACAGGGGTTCAGCGTTTCTCTGGTGTAGAATTCAAGCCATCCTTCTATGGGTAAGACTTAAAAATTAAAAAAGGTATCTCAGATTTTAAGATTAGATGCTGTTGTAAAAGACCTAATTTTCAAGTTGCCAAATAACCACCAGATATCAGTGCATCTGAAAATCACACTGCTTTAAGTTGCCTAAAGTGCTGGAACATCTTTAGATTCCTGTAGGTTTCTAGCACATGATTGAGACCTGGTCATTATTAACAGATTATTTTTTTTATTTTTATTTTTTCCCCTTCTATTTCTGCCAACAACCCCACCAGATCAGCACATCCTTGAAGAGCTTGAAAAGCAATCGATCCTTGTGTACACTCCATCCCGGAAGGTGAAAGGCAAGAGGGTAGTTTGCTACGATGATCGCTATATAGTGAAAGTTGCTTATGAGAAAGACGGAGTCATTGTTTCCAATGACCATTACCGGGATCTTCAGAACGAAAACCCTGAGTGGAAATGGTTTATTGAGCAGCGACTACTCATGTATTCTTTCGTCAGTAACAGGTAAGAGACAGCTGTTGTTAAGCAATCTTTAATTTAAACATTATGGGCCAAGGTGGCTGCAACATCAATGCACCTCCCACCAGCAGCCGAGTACATGAGCCTTTTTCTGAAGGGAATTTACCGCAACTTTTCTTATCTCATTTCTTTAGTTCCTGCTCCCTCAGCTTTGGTCTTAAACCCCCCAGTCGCTCTTCAACGAAGTTCTCTATTAGAAAGGCAACATTAGTGACCAGCTTTGCTTCTTTCCAATCCAAACTGGGATGCTAACCCAAGGCCTGGTATCTTTTAATTTCTATTTCATAGCAAGATAACAGAATTAAATCAGTGAGAGGAGGCTGGCTATCTGGCTGTGTTTTTACTTCCCCTACAAGGCAGAAGAGCCCTTTTCCCTATGCTTTTCTAATCATAACTTTCTAGAAGAGAGACGAGAATCTAGTCCCTCTGCCCCATTAGCCATCCCCATTAGGGAAGGTTTACATTAAGGCACTTGCACCGTGGCTGCGAGGCTGAGCTGTATGCTCCTCAGCCTGTACGTACCAACTTTGTCTGAGTTTCCTACTACCAGAGGTGTTCGTCAGCAGTCAGTTTGGCTGGGGAAATGCACACGCAGACATCCAGCATGCACAGACGAGCGTGAGCGGAGAAGCTGCCTCACACAGCGGCACTCTCCGTGAAGCGGATGGACACTTGGCTCTCCCGCCACCAAAACTGGATGGGAGTGCTTGGCACTGGGTTTCAGTTTCCCTGTAACGTTGTTCACAGAAATGCAGTCGCTGAACATCAGCATACTGTATTTCTCGAAGCTCCAGTCCATTATCTTCAACTACCACCAGGCTTCTTCCCTAGTTACTAATGGGTTACAAATATTTATATGATATTTTCCTTCCTATTTCATAGGCGTTGCCAGATCTTTTCAGAACCCTTTCCTGAGAAAGTCTAGCTGCTACTCTGAAGCTTGTTTGAATAGTTTCAGCGGGACCTTCTTGCACAGCTTTGGGAACCTCTCAAAAACCACAGCCTGAAGTTGGTGGTTTCAGTCCCGTTATGCAGATGAACAAATTCACGGTGGTGCATGGGTGGGTGCAGATGAAGAAATTCCCTTCCCCTCCAGCCCGTGACTCCCTTCATCCAACAGAGAGTTGTTCTATGGGTGGGTGCAGTGCAGATTAATATGCAAACAAGTCCAGAGGTGCTAATTAGTTTTCTTCCTGAAGCATCACATCCAGGTAGTGGCATAGAAGAATAAACAGTTTTATATGAGCATTTTTGCAGGCCTTGTAGCAGGAAGTCTTTACTGAATCCTTGAAAAAGGCTGGGCTTGTTTATCACAGCACGTGCATGATCAGCTGTAGCTCTGAATTAACCGCTGGCTTTTTAAACCTCGTTCTCCTACACGTATTTAGTAAGAGAAAAGCGAGTTTGCTGTGGAAGGGAGCTGCTGGTGGGGATTGCAGTGCTGGGACCGCAGAAGAGTTTGCTGCTGCTGCTGCTTCTCCAGAGAGAAGGGAAGCGATGCTGTAATAGCTGGGGCTGCCGGCCGGCCAGAGCTACGCCAAGCCGCTGTGTATTCCCAGTTGTTTTTAGTTATTAGGAAAAAGCAACTACATGAAGCTGAAGTGTTGGCTTGGCAGGCAGGAAGGCACCATGTCTAGTAGCGCAGCCTGACTCTCGAAGGCCAGGCTACAAAAGGATCACAGGGATTTTCTGCCCAAAGCTTGCGCCACAAGCTGTGACGGCAGTTTAGCTCCAAAATCTCGAGGTAGTTTTGTTACCCCTGTGACTTTTTCCTTTTTCAGGTTTATGCCTCCTGATGATCCGTTAGGTCGGCACGGACCCACTCTTAATAACTTCCTCAGCAAACAGCCAGTGCTTCCTGAACCAAAATGGCAGCCTTGCCCCTATGGTGGGTTTCTCTCCGTACTGTGAACTGCCACCCCTCTTCCTCCTGCCCCTTGCTTCCTAGTGGTGCTTTCCTTTGGCTAAGGGCAAGCGCCGTTGCCACGTGCTGTCATACTTGGCGTTTTGCGTGGTAGAGTTTTTGGCCCGGGTGAAGCTTTCTTCTCCTGCTTTAAGTGGCTTCAGCCTCAGCAAAGGCAGCAGCTGTTTCTGGCTCCTCCATCCTCGCCTGCACACAGAACCCAAACCAGGCACCGTGGCCACGCTGACCCCCCCAGCCTGCACACACTTTTCACGTTGCAGGGGGGACTTCCATTACAGCACTGGGGAAAGGCCATCCAAATGCTCTTCCCCCCGCCCCCAACAGCTTTCCAGTAATGTGGAGGTTTCTCAGAGGTAAACCTCTATACCATTTTTTAAAGCGACCCTTTCCAGCAGCAGGCCTCCCAGCCCACCGAGCACAGCAACCGGAACATAAATGAATTTCAGACACTTTCAAAATAGCAGAAACTTCCTTTCCCTGCTGCTTCACCCTGCTATTTAGGTCAGCAATATTTAAATTTGGGGTCAAAAGTACTGAATTGGAAAACAGCAGTTCCCCTCTTCGCTGTTTGTCCTCACCCCACCCGTGCAAATGCACACTGCTGAGGAGAAGTGACGAGTACGTTAATTGACATGGGTGCTAGCGACAACCTCCTGTTTGATTTTTGATTCTTTCAGGTAAAAAATGCACCTATGGCAATAAATGCAAATTTTACCACCCAGAGAGACCACATCAAGCTCAGCTCTCTGTTGCTGATGAACTTAGGGCCAAAATAAAGGTCCCGTTAAGCCTGGGGAAAGAGGAGGAGCAGCGTAACCACTCACCATACAGGACCGGAGGACAGCCTGCGCCGCCTGACACCTGCACAGAAATGCTGCGAGAAGCCAGTGGCTGTGCAGGGGCTTTCTGCTACCCAGGGTGGTCCCGGGAGAGGTGTCGTGAGCAGCCATCCGGCACCTGGGCTGGTGGCCCTGGCGCTGACCTGGGGCTGGACCAGGGGTTGCTACAGCCAGAGCTGCTGCAAGACCAGCCGCTCCTAGAGGAGATGTCAGCGCTGTCCATCAGTGATGACACATATGGTTACAATCGGTCCATACGTACCTCTCAGGACAGAGAGGTGACAGACAGCCCTCATCACTGTAGTGACCTCAGGCACAACCTGTACTCATTTCATCATCCCCATAGCTTGGACCGCACCTGCCTACCGGGATGCCCTTTCCAGCAAATGATGCTCCCGCCTGCGAGGGGCAGGATGTGCCCAGACCGCAGCTGGCCTCAGGAGTGCTGCGGCATGCACGGGATGGGTCAGAGGAGCCACTACATCCCTGATGGTGCTCAACACAAACAGGTCCTGGAGAACCAGCACCATGTTTTGCCACAGTCTGCAGCTTTTCCCCCTGACCCGCTTCACTTGTACAGCAAGCATCAGCTGCAGCAGCAGCACTGTTTCCCCAGCCGGCCCCCACGGCAGCCGTTTCTGTTAGACTCCAGCAACGGGCTGGGCTTCTTCCAGAAAGCCCATGCTTACCCTGATGCCTCTTATGGTGACTACTGGCCCACCCCAGCTGCAAGGCCACCTTCTGCCCAGCAAGCAAACATACACAGGGAGCTGTGCTCTCTTTTCCCTTACGGAGAGGTGAACCACATCATGGCTTTGTACCCCGATATCAAGGATATCGCTAGCTTGACTTTACTGATTCAAAGACACAGAAACTTGTGAAGCCTCCAGATCAAACCTTTCCCAACAAGCACAAGTCCTGGTGCTGAATGAAGTGTTATTAAAGGGCTTTATGGCAAGGGTTATAGCTGTTCCAGGAGCACAAGTCTAAGCATCAACCAGCTATGTTGCATGGGGCATCGGGTCAAGGCAAAGGCTGCCGCTCACTGCGGAGGGATCTCATTCATCTCCCATGGAAATGAATGGGAGGGCTCAGGGTAACTAACTGGGCTCTCAGCATTTGAACCTCACTGGTGACTGGTTTCAGGATGGCATAGATTGTGATTAATGCCTTGAAACACTAGACGTATTTAAAGTCTTAACCTACTGTTCAACTACCGTAAAAGAACCATGCTCCATGGGTCCCAGCAACAGGCTCTCCGTAGGCCCCCTGTGACTGCTCGCTCAGCTAGCACATAAAAGTAATTTGGCCTATTCACCTGACCTGTGCTCTCTGCTAGAAGGCATCTTCAGGTCTGTATTATTGCCTTCTAGCTTTCAAAGACACATCTTGTGTTTATAGACCAGTGCTGAACCTGCAGAATCACTAGCAGAGGTGGTGGAGATATTCCAGAGCACTTGAAGATAGCTGCAGGTACGTTTCTCAGGAATCACGCACAATGTAAGTCAAATCAGGGAAGCCATCTGCAGTATAAGTAAGTAAGTCCTGACGTGGACTGAGGGATTGGGGCTGTTTCTTCATTTTTGAATTGACATAGATGATACCAAGGTCAGGGGGGAAGCTTTAAAGTGTCTCTGTTGTATCAAACAAGAAAAACTACTGTTGACTTAACCCTTAATTACCAAATGTGGTCCCGTTTTACAATTATATAGCTGATTTATGATTACAAGCATCTAAACTGTGTTCTGTTGGGACATTTGATTTCCAGTAAGCTGTAAAGCTGCTAACCTCTGCATTATTCCACTGAATTCTTCAGGCTGTAATTCAAATATGAAGGTTGATCCTGAAAGTTTTTGGCATTATACCAAAGTTTACGTATGTCAATATGACATGTTTTAAAAATGATGCTTTAACACATTATAAAATGGTCATCTAGAACACCCTATGCTCTAAATAATGTTGTCTTTTTTTTCTTTTTCTTCCCCCCCACCCCTCCCACCCCATTCCTCTTAGCACTGATGCTTCATCAAGTCCAACATAAAGGTGGGATTTACAAACTCTCTGACCCTGCAGTATCTCTGTTAGGTTCTTCTCTGAAGTGCAATCAGTGATGTTGGTCCCAGGCAGGAATTAAACATGGCCCTCACTGACAACTCTGAATTCCCTTGCTTTTGAAAAGATGACTAGGGAGTAGTAATTTACCTTTAGCGACATTATCACATGATGCATTTTTGAAAGCAGTAATAGTTCAACCTGTTTCCCGCTGGAAACCGCCAACAGCTTTTTTTTGGTGGTGGTGTTTAAAGAATCTTCAGGAAATATGTATACTGTATCAGTTCAATCTCCTATGGCCATGTGGTTGGCTCCAAGAAATTCTAATTTGGAGTTTGGAGGTATGATTTATCCTCACAGAACATGATAGTTTTTTCCATATATGTAACAAATTTTCCACTAATTATAGTCATAATGTATATATTATAACTGGATCACCAGAATGGCTTATAAATTTATCCCCTGAGTATTACATAAAGATTAGAAATGACATTAAAACAAAACTATAGAACAAATGCCCTGTGAAATGCTTTGAAAAGTACTTGAGTTCTACAGCCATCGTCAGTTGCGCTGAAATATGTCACACGCCACACAACACATTGAAACAACCTGAGACATTTCATGGATTAAATGCCTGTGTTGTGCCTACGCAAGGTCAGGCTCACTGGCTTGCCTAACAGCCTGTACCAGAGCTTTCCCAGCTACTGCTGCACACATGTATACTGCTGTACACATGTATACACTCACAGACAAAGTGCAATGCGGAGTGGAAAAATACCTTCCACATACTGAAACAGAGCAAATCCCAAACCACTGCATTCAGAAAATACACACACAGCAATGGAGCAGGATATAACTGTACATGTCAACATTTATTTTTATGTCTGGAATGTACGCTACATAATCCAAAAAGCATTTAAAATCTATAGGAAAATTGGCACGCTGTCTTTATATAGTGCCCTTGGCTTGCTGGAGACGTGCATAAGCTTTTCTCCTTTTCCTTTGAGGATGCACAGGAATTTGGTGGTTGTTCAAAACCCTCTCCTGATATTTAATAACTTATTTTGCTTTCATTTCTGTCTTACTTACTGGGGAATCTTTCAGTAAAATACATAGAATATGCATTCCACTGAGAAAGTGTCTGAGAAAATAAATCAGACTTTGGCGCTAAACAGGACTTGATTTCTCTTGGCTCTTCTGCTCACCAGAGGGTTTTTTCTCATGGAGCTTTTGTTCGAAGGGCAGCTCAGCAGCAGTGCTGTGTCACTGCCTGCTTGAGAGGAACTCTGCCGCTGGCCAAGAGCCCACGGAAAGCACAGACTGTTTCGTTATTTCACCACAGCACAAGCATCTGGGAGTCAGGACTCTGCTGCAGAGCCTTTTGCACTTTCCAAGGCAGGAGGATTTCTTTTTGGCTTTGTCAGCTCCTGAGGTAAGGGAAGGGGCTTGCTAACAGAAAGGAGCAGGCAGCTTTTGCACAGGCAGGGTGGGAGGCTGTTGCTATTTGGTATCTCTGCAGGGATGCATTCGAGTCCAGCTCTTGCTGCCAAGTTGAAAATGAATCCATAAATCCCAACAGGCTCAGAAAGCCCTTGACATTCTTTGCTTTTCGGTTGTCAAAGACTCATTTAGAAGAGGACTGAAGCAGTGGGAGCAATCCTCCAGGAGATGGGCTGCTTTCCTAAGGGAGATTTACAGAGTTGCCAAATTCATTTTAAGATTAAAAAATAAAATATCTATATAAAAAAAGAAGTCATAAAAGAGACTCCTCTTCCCTTCTCTACTCTCACCCTTTCCCAAGAAGCTAGGAAGCCACAGACACCCTCCTTTGTGAGGGGATAGGGAAACTAGATACAAATATTTCACCAAAAAGTCTTGGGTGGAAGTCACGCCTGCAACAGCTCCTCAGTATAAAAAAGGGGAAAGAGGGTGGTCCTCTGCACCCGATGCAGTCCTGGGCAGCTCACAGTACCTTCCTCCCACCTCTTCTTAAATAACATAGAAATTTCTCCCTCACAGAACATTGATGACGAGTCATCTAATTTGGCGAGCTTAGATACCATAAAAATTAATGCCATAAGACTGTCTATGAAGTAGATAATAACCTTGCTCTGTATCAAACACTTATATTTGCCAATGATTCTGAGAACTTTTGCTAATATTTTAACTCACTTCGCATAAGAGCTGGCACAATTTATACACAAACATTTGAACTAAACACAAACAACTAAACAGAACAGGACAAGTTTCACAGCTTCTCTCCTCCTTAAAAGTGTTGGATTGCTAGGGAAGAACAAGCAAGCCCTGTACTTCACCAAGTGTGACAGACCACCTCTGCAAGTAAAAAAAAAACCCCAAAGCCTCTGGTGAAAGCCTTTCCAGACAGACTGCTATGTTGGACACAGGTACTTTACATACATTTCTCTAAGATAACAATTCAGATGCCATCTTTCACCTTTTGCATGGACCTTCCCCAAGCCAGGAGTCGGAACATCTCAGCTTTACTCCTGGAGCTGTAACTCATTCACGCTGCCACCGTAAGCTTCTCTGCCTCTGGGTACGTCCACTCTGCGTTCACTCACACACATACAAGACCGCTGTAGTATTTACTTCCTACGTGCTGGTGGGATTGGGATGCTTTGAGCTCTTGAGAAGAACAGTTTAATATTACAGCACCACTTGTCATTAGCATTATTAAGAAAGCGCTACGACTTGCAGTCGATAGTGAAGGGATTTTTATAGCATTTTAGCCATTTCCCTTCTCTGCCCTGAGTTGGGCTCACTGCCTTGAAGTCTTGCAGCAGGCTTGGAGGAACCCTTTAGTAAGTTGTACTGATGTGCTGACTTAGCAAATGCAATCAAAATGGACATACAAACGGAGCAAAGCTGTGAACACAGCGATTTGTGGGGACAGCAGATGCAAGGCGGCAAGCCAGAAAGTTAGGACAACGCACGCAGGGGTGGCAGGCTTTTGAACGCAGTAAGGAAATTAGATGATGTGCCTCTGCACATGGCATCAGAATTGCTCATCGTAACCGCACCGCCAGCTCCTCCTCTTTGGCTTTCCCCTGTGTCACACAATTTCCTGGGCTTCCCTAGTTTTTCCACAGTTTTTTCCTCCCGTTCTTGCTGGGCTCAGAATTTCCATCATGCCCTTTACAGCGTGGGTCACAACTTACAAAATGCTTCCCTCTCCCAACCCCTGTCCTTCCACCTCTGCAGAAACCACTGCTGCCCCAAACTCTTGTTTCGTGCTCCCTTCTCTTACCTGCTCCCTCCCGCCCCGGGCGCTCACCTCCCTTGCTGTGCTGGGTGCTCCTCCTGCTCAAGCCCAGATAGCATCCTATCTATCCCTTCACCCCGGCCCTCCAGCTGAGGCGGGTTTTTGGGGCGTTCTTTTTTTTCTTTTCTTCCTTTTTTCTTTCTTTCTTTTTTTTTTTTTTTTTTTTTTTTTTAAAATATTGTTTGGTTTTAGCGGTTGTTGTTAAAACCTTGACGCGGATACCTTTAGCCTGGCAAAGACCTGATATGCTCAGGCTGTTTTCCCATCCCGCCTTAAAGCAGTCTTCCTAGCAAATGTTGTTTGGGTAAGGAAACAGAGGCGAAGTTACATTCACACATGCTTATGCTGACTTTGCACAGCTTTCTCTTCTCTAAAGATCAAACGGGATGCTAGCAGAAACTCAGCCACCGTAAGCTCTTAGCTACCTTAAATCCTACGGTAAAAGCAACGTTCATCCTCCACCTACCACCGCCAAAATAGTACATTTGAGGGAGTTACTAACACTCCTGGTTTCATATAGAAACATATAGACACAGAGGACAAATGGGCAGCAGGACACTGAATGGCACAATAAAACCATAAACTAGAAGCAGGCAGCAAAACATGAATGGCATAAAACCAGTCAATCTAGATAGATAAATGGAAATAAATTTTTCTCATAGAAGACCAAAATGGTATTAAATAAGATTAAAGAAACGTAGAGCTGGTAGGAGCAAGTATCGTATGTTACGTAAGGTATGAGAAACCTCGGGAAGGTACTGCCATGCACGGTAAGATTCAAAAGGGTGGCTGCCATCCATCCGCATACTTGTAACAGTGAGCAAAGCGGGGTCCAGCTCTCTCCTGCGATCGTCAGCTTGCTGAATTTGATATCCCTACTGCAGAGACTCCAAACAACTGAGGAAACTGCTAAGAAGAAGCGGTATCAACTACAGCAACTGAATGAACTACAGCGTTGAACATGAGGACAAGACAAAGATACCATCACTGTCTGGCGATTTGGTTTCCAGATTAGACCTAGTTTTACTACAGGACTAATGTTCTCCTCTCGTTGTCAGCAGAAGAGCTGCAGGTAGACGAGAACAGCCTAACAGGACTAAAGAGCAACCAACACTTGCTAAGAGGGGGTAGCAGGAGAAGCGCAGAGGAACGTGATGGCTTTTACCACTTGAAATGGTAAACGGCAAATGCACTTCATAAATAAAACCACATTCTGTAGCTCCAGGGAAACCGAAGGCATAAATGCCACGATAGCCTGGCGAAGGCCGCAATCCAGCCAATCACCGCTCCAAAAACGGTGCTAAAGAAATTTTAGCTGGCAAGCAAACTTGGCTATGATTTGATACTGCCAAAAATTACACAGCCGTTGGCAGACAATTATTAACGTTACTCAAAACTATCACCGGAATGAGAAATACCGAGTTGTCCCCATAGGAGGTCCTGTTAGGAAGAGACTGAAGGGAATACAGAAGCTTGTAAAAATGTTCTTTCCAGCAGGGAAACATTCTCGGAGAAGAACTTCAGCATCTGAGTATCCTTTTGCTCATAATATAATATACGACACGTGGTGGATTTGGAGCCCTGGCTTCATTTAAAGAAGCAGATGGAAGATCTTTAAACCTTTAGAGCATCTTTCTTAAGTTACACAGGTCATATTTAAGCCTTGCAGAAGCGGGGGAAAAAAAAAGTGAGTATCATTTTAAGCTGAAGTCAAAATAACATAATATTGTGGAAAAAAGGGACAGAGAATCCAAGTTCTAGACGAGTAGAAAAGTAGAAAAAATACTCTCCAGAGGTTACTTCTGTTCATCTTTCATGATATTGCATACGCAGCCGGGAATGGTATTTGGGAGACACTGTTCTAGGTCAGCCTCTGCACTTTGCTCTTTGATGTTCTAATACGTGTCTTTGTCCGAGGGAGCTTAAGTAGGGTAGTTGAAAGAAAAAGTATAAACAGCCAAGTGGAATGCCTCTAGGAAATGTCTAGCAATTGACATCTGTATGGCATACACCAATAATATATTTTTAAAACCCACGATAGCCAAGTCCACCACAAGGTGTCAATGTGGTAGCACTAGAAACAGGATTTGCTGCTCCAGGGCTGACTGTCACAAGCCAGTCCCATCCACTGGCATAAATCCATCCCATCGGCAGGGGTTGTGTGCACTTCATCCATACGTGGAACAGAACCGACACGACACGGCAGCACGCTTTGGAGGGCCGCGCGGCAGAGTTTCGGCTCTGCTTGGCATGACGGCAGCTTCGCCTGGGCCTCCTGGCCAGAGAGGCTCCTGCAGGTTGAAAGAAATTCATGTATCCGCAAGCGAGGCTTGATCACACCGGCTGAACTGATTCCCCTGCCTTCTGCCAGCTGCTGCTTTGTACGTGGAGCTGAAACACACTGCATTGTTAAGCATTTATGTTGCGTCTTAACTTTAGCATGTGTTTTGTGTTTAAATGGCCCTAAAAGCGTGCAAGGCAGCTCAGTCAGTCTCAGAAGCTGCTGCACGGCCTCAGACCGCAGAGCGGGGAGAGCCAAACTTGGGGTCACTTGAACAACGGATTTCAGAAAGGGGGCATTTTGCAAAATCCGCCCTTTATTCCATCATTTTATTCTCCCCTCACCTGCGGTTCAAGCTACAGCTGCCCTGACATCAGCGGCTCAGGATTTATCTTGGCTGGGGCCCAGGCGCTGCTGCCAGGCTTCCCTTTCAGGGCAGCAGCCCTGGGAAAGTCACTCGGGGTTAAGTTTAGAGTTCCAGGTTGGCACATTCTTAACGCAAGCCAAAAATAAGTGTGAATGGGGATCAATTTTATGAATTTGCTGAGCTGCCAATTATATTTTAAAGCTGAAATCTGAAACTAGGTTTGCCAATTGGATAAGTACCACAGCCAACCCTTAGAAATTAATTGGAAAAACACTTTCTCTTCGCGTCCAGAGAGCATTGCCTTAAAAACGTTATCTCTAAAGTCTTTCCAGGTGTACTGGTCATTATTGGTCAACCTGAACATGGGAGATTTTAACCAATTAAGTTTTATTCTCTTGCATACGTGTCAATCAAGAGTCAGGCAGATGTACACCAAGTATTCCAGGCGTGCAACTGTAAGGCAACATTGAGGGGAAAAAGAAAAGAAAGCTTCTTCCAAAGCGATTCAAAATGGCACAATTTCCTATTGCCTTTCTTTTACACCTTCTTGCCTTGCATTTTTGGGGAGTGGGGTCACCACAGCTGCACAATTGCCCAAGGCCAGGTAGCTGGATTGTGCACCCACATCTTCCTAAAACCAAAAATAAAACTCCCCACTAGCCAGGCGGAGGCTGGATGTGCAACATGGCACATACAAGCTTGAGCTCACAGCTATCTGAAGCCTGCTTGCAGCCTTCTTCCTAAGCTCCTTGCCAGAGGCACAAATAACCCCCTCGGGTCCTGCTATCACATCCCTGGCACAGCAGCAACGCTGGCTTGAAGGCAGGATTTCCTGAGCCTCTTGATGGAGCCCGTATTTGCCCACAGGCCAGCAGCTGACTCCCAATGCTGTGCCATCCTTGCTTTCATCTATTCAGACCTGCTTTAAATACTGCATCTGCGGTACCCAGCCGAGCTCAAAATATAGTCTTTTTAATGTTCTGGAAGATGCAGTTTCGGTCCCATTTCAAGACAGAATTACATCATAGTCATTAGTAATAATATTACAAAAGTTACACATGCTTTCTAGACTTTATTGCATGTACAAGAATCTGTAAAAACAAAAGACACACCCATCCTTTTTGCACACAGCTAATTATCAGGAAACTTTTATACTTACATATTTCTAGTAAAATTGCTCTCAAGCGATTGCCGTTGTGAAAGCAAAGACTGCAAGAGGAATCAGAAACAAATATGCCTCAATTATAACTATTTCATAAACAGTTAAGATGAAAAACTACTGAGTTGTACAGGGTATTAAATTCTAAGCTACATAAATCCACTGGGAAACTTCCAGAGCAAATCTTCTAGAGGACACAGATGATGCTATGATGTATATAACCCCTGCACAAAGTCAGGTTACTTCGCACTGATACAGAGCTGGGACCCGAAAGGACCCACAACCCAGGCTGCACGCAGGGTTTCACTGGAACATGCCCAGGGGTGCTGCTGTGGCCCCGCCTGGAAACGCTGCTCTTCAGTACACGGCATCCAAAGTGCAGGATAATCTGTGCTGAAAGCTGCACACAGCTGAAAGCAAAGATTCCCACAGGCTGGCCTTGACGTGATTCTGAACAAAGCAGGAAACACCAGCTCCTCTCCTGCCCGCTCAGGGACCAGACAGCTCTATATGGGGTTAAGAGTACAATAAAACATTGCCAGCTCAGGGTTGACTCAGCAGCTCGTGTGCGTTACATCAAGCACCATAACACACGCTAGCAGGAAAGTCAAGAGAGAATGACAAAAGACACTGTTTGGGAGCTCTCTGCAACCTTACTATGGTATAACCCCTCACAACACTGCACCAGGCTTACCTGCTCCAGACTGGAAAGGAAACTCCATCAGCCCCGATATCGGCGGCTGATGAAAAAACATCTGGAAAAGGTCAGCGAGCACACTGGCTCACGTTACTGCTTGAGGACATGCAGAGAGAACTAACTGTGCCTGTGTCCTGCAGCTGGCAGGCACCCTCTCAAACCACCAAATAAAAAAATACCCAGAAGCAGCCAACAGAAACTCCAGGTACAGAGCCGATTGGTAGCTAAAAACAATACAGCAGGGGTTGAGGGTGGAGAAGACTGCAGAAAACAACTCTTTCAAACATGAGTGATGGCTGTTGCTTTAAAGGATCACACCAGAGCTGCTGACAGATGACTAATGACAGACAAAACAAGCCTCCGAGCAATCCAGTTTATGCCACCCTACCTCAGGCCTTTGTCCATAACTTCTTCACTGGTATGTTTTACTTACCGGTCTTTTAAAAGTTTGCAGTTAAATGCTTTTGCTTCTAAAAAAAAATGACAAGAAAAAAGATTATGGTAGTAACAGCAGAATCCAATTGCACTGTGAAATGAGCTGTCACCTTTCTGAGACCTGGCTAGTCATGCAATTAAAATTCAGGAAATAAAATTAATTTAATCAACACTTGATAACATCTTCCATTTGGCCTCCGCATTAGAAGCCCTTCCACACTAGTAAGGAAAGGGCAGGTGTGACCAAACCGTGGGCAATGCTGAGATTAGCCATTCCCTGTCACCCCTAGAGAGGGTGTGCCCTTCTGATGCCAAAACACAGGATTAATGGCTCATTAATAGGTCCACAGAGAACAGGAGCATCACAGAGTACAACCCTGTAAACTCATACTGGCTGGATGGCCGAGCCCAGAGAGTGGTGGTGAATGGAGAGAAATCCAGTTGGCGGCCGGTCACGAGCGGTGTTCCCCAGGGCTCGGTTCTGGGGCCGGTTTTGTTCAATGTCTTCATCAGTGATCTGGCTGAGGGGATTGAGTGCACCCTCAGCAAGTTTGCAGATGATACCAAGCTGGGCGGGAGTGTCGATCTGCTCGAGGGAAGGAAGGCTCTGCAGAGGGATCTGGATAGGCTGGATCAATGGGCCGAGGCCAACTGTATGAGGTTCAACAAGGCCAAGTGCCGGGTCCTGCACTTGGGTCACAACAACCCCATGCAACGCTACAGGCTTGGGGAAGAGTGGCTGGAGAGCTGCCGGGCGGAAAAGGACCTGGGGGTGCTGGTCGACAGCCGGCTGAACATGAGCCGGCAGTGTGCCCAGGTGGCCAAGAAGGCCAACGGCATCCTGGCTTGTATCAGGAATAGTGTGACCAGCAGGAGTAGGGAAGTGATCGTGCCCCTGTACTCGGCACTGGTGAGGCCGCACCTCGAGTACTGTGTTCAGTTTTGGGCCCCTCAGTACAAGAAGGACACTGAGGTGCTGGAGCGTGTCCAGAGAAGGGCAACGAGGCTGGTGAAGGGTCTAGAAAACAAGTCTTATGAGGAGCGGCTGAGAGAACTGGGGCTGTTTAGCTTGGAGAAGAGGAGGCTGAGGGGAGACCTTATCGCTCTCTACAACTACCTGAAAGGAGGTTGTAGTGAAGCAGGCCTTGGACTCTTTTCCCAAGAAACTAGCGACAGGACGAGAGGGAATGGCCTCAAGTTGCGTCAGGGGAGGTTTAGACTGGACATCAGGAAAAATTTCTTTACCGAAAGAGTGGTTAGGCATTGGAACAGGCTGCCCAGAGAGGTGGTGGAGTCGTCAACCCTGGAGGCGTTCAAAAAAGGTGTAGACGTGGCACTCCAGGGCCTAGTTTAGGAGTCATGGTGGTGTTAGTTGATGGTTGGACTTGATGATCTTAGAGGTCTTCTCCAACCTTAATGATTCTATGATTCTATGATTCTATAAGGAGGGCACCTCCAGCTGGGGGAGTGGTGCAATCCCTGCTCCAAAGCATTACTAATGCATTTTGTCTTAAAGTCTCATAAAATGGATTTCACATGTGAAATGAAAAGATATTGAGCTGAATTCACCACGTAGCAGCCTACCACCATCTGGGGCAGTACTAGAACTAAGAAAAGTGTTTTAAAACCCAAGAGAAAAGCATGGTTGCCATGGGGTGACTTTCGAGTGAGATCTAGATGCTGATTCAAGTCATGAACTAAAACCACTGTACGCACTTAAAAACGAATAGGTTCAATCCTGATATCAGGATATAGGTATGGCTCCAGGAAAAGAATAGGATGAAAAGATAGGAGAATATCAAGTAAGTGAAAGAAAATGAAAACCAATGTGAAACAATAGATCAGGAGATGGATGATATACTTTTCAACAAAACTATGTAAGACATACCTTTGCATGTTACTTACCTTATATCCACTTCGAACAGGGATGGGCTGTCGAAGTGGGAAAGAGGTACTCGAGGACTGCATCACGTGGCACAGCTATACCTGGCAGTTGTTTGGGATGCAATTGTAAACCCTGTGAAGTATCCATCACCCAACCCTACTGTTGCTGCAGGAAGCATTGAGAGCTGGAACGCATCACCATTGCCTTGAAAAATTATAGGGAGTGTTTTTCAGAGCAAAACTACCGAGAAGTTTGGAGCGTGGAGTTTGATGGCCAAGGTTGTGGGGCTGGCAGAAAAGCACTCCCTGGTGACATCCCCTGGGGCAGCTGTAATGGCCATTAACAAAAGGAAATTTATTCTCAGCCCTTGTTAGCTGGCTGTTCTGTTTCACATAGTCCAGAGTCCCAGGGCCAGAAGTGAAGCTCATAGGGCCAGAACACTGGCCAGGCAATGCAGCACTTTGTTTCCTTAGGGGTTCAAAAGACCCAAGCAATTTAATTTAAAAGTATCAAGCTCAGCAGAAAAAAACCCACATTACTAATCATTATGAAAGAGGGAAAGCTTTTGTCATGTCCTTCAGCTCAAAAAACACTAACGTGACATTAATTTCTTTCTCATGTACAGGGCAGCTGTGCCAAGGATTAGGAAGGGTTTGTAAAGCCAAGAGTTACACTGCCCTTTCAGATTTTTTTTAAAAAATTATTTATTTATTTTCCTTAAGTACGGCAGCAGCTAAGTTGCACTGGCATAGTATGAACCTCTAGTATACAGCCCCACTTCTTGAAAACCTTAAAATTCAGGAACATGAATAGAAGGCATGAAAAGAGGTACACACCTCCAAATCCTTTCACAATCACAGGGGAACTGCACAAGAAACACTGCAAAGTTGAGAAAGGTCATACTGCTGCCGTCAAACAGATAGACAAGGACCTGGGCAACTTTCTCCAAACCACCAAACAAGTCTGTGACACGGCATCAAACCACATTTAAGCTGGATGCCTGAAGACAGCATCCAACATCCTCTCTATGACAGCAATTTTAATCTGTAGACTTTGGCCAAAAAGGGAGTCTTGCAGACAGAAAAGATGCTTCATGATGATCTCTTCATAATTGTGTCAGGTATCTCTGTCAGAAGACAGTATTTGCTTTTCTCAGGTTATATTTAAATTTGATTTCTGGCCCCAAAAGACAGAGGGAAGGAAAAGTCTCATGAAAGAAAACAAAAGACACATCCCAGTTTTAATCCAAATTTTCACTGTAGCTACTGGATAACTGCAAAAAAACATAGAAAATTTGACTTGAGTGGTTGTTCAAGTCTCTAATCAGAGAGGGGAAAAAGGAAAGCTGAAAAGACAAAGACAGAGGCAGAGATAGGGACAGAGATGAATGAAGGCACAGGGAGCAGCAAAATCTTGGGTTCACATTCTGCACACCGCACGCAGCAGAGCTGCCACGTCACCAGAGCAGAGCATCTTTTAGGAAGCAAGCCAGTGACACAATAATACTGCTGAGATATACCGTCACTGTGGTGGTACTGGCATCTGTGGTATCTTTACAATTTTTATATACTATCTTCTGTGATCCTTTGACTATTTCCCTGCCCCATTCCGTCGCCAGTAACAGCAAAAAAAATGCTATTGCAACATAAAGACTGAGAAATCATCTATTATCTTAGGATGTCTTTACAGGTTATATGTGAGAGGAAGCGTACAAACCCTAAGTGGTGTCATAAATCTTCCAGTAGAAAGCAGCGCTGGACATGCTGCTGCTTCAATTGCTGCACAGGAAGGTGGTTCTTGCAAGTTCCCCAATTTGCCTTCCCTGTCCCCTCTAACATGTCCCTTCAGACCGTTTTGGCCAAATGCCTTTTGAGCAGCTTTTCACAGTTTTTCACTAGCGTCCGTGGGCTCCCAGTCAGCTCCAGCCCCGAAGTAACTGGGAGAGTAGGAAGGGGCGCAACGCACCCAAGTATCTTCTGCATCTTTCTTCCAGCTCCCCAGACTGGGTGACAGTAAGCCTCCACTACAATACTGTAAGACACTAAGCAAACCATTCTGGATATTTGACTAACACAAAACAAAAACAAACAACAAAAAGCAAAACTGAGAAAGATTTTGTAAAAACTAAAAAACTAAATCCATCTGTCCAATTATGTTCTATCCAGGACACAACACATGAAATGCCAAATATTAAAAATAGTAAGTAAAAAAACAACACAAAAAAGGGCTCCCCAACTTACAATTTACACCTAACTATGAAGTACAGAGTTGCTACCATGAGTAGAGTTTGTAAATGAAGTAATTTTCTTTTTAATATCAGCTGATAAGAGACATACAAACATTGCTTTGCTTATAATCTTAGATCAACATGACTAGAAAGCCACTACAAAACTAATTCTTTATTTGATGTTTTTGGGCTGGTAATTTTCATAATCAAGTTTTTACTCCAAACAAACATTCACCCTCTCATCTGAGACACCCATTTCCTGTCACATCAGAAGAGCTATCAGTATTCACTAACCTGTCTTGAACTCACTTCCAGTTTTACTACCTTAATTAGAAAACACCACTTTTAAGAGTTTGTTATTGTAGTAGGATGGTGAAAAGCTAATCCAGAATTAGTGACGCATTGGCCTTCCTTTTGAGACTATAAAGTGTTTGTTTCAAGGAATAACCATCCAACCTCTGAAACTGTAGAGGCAGAATATCCCATTTTACCTGCAGGCGCCTCTCCTCTGCTGTGGGTTAGCAGCTGTGTACCAGCCAGCTGAGGCACTCCGGGGACTCGCTTCCCACTGTCCTTTCCTTAGGAGAACCTTGTGAACCTTTCCTTGGCATGTAACCAAAGGCACCAAGTGCGAGACAGATGGAGACATGGCTGTCACGTGAGCAGATACGCAGCCACGACACCTGCATTTCTCTCATGGACTGGGAAATCAGTTTTGTGGTGAACTGTTTTTGGGTACCTCCTACGCAGACTGCACTTCCCGCTGCCTCTGAAGCGAGCCTGACAAGTCGGCCATCCTTTCCTGTCAAAATGCATGTAAATTGAATACTCTGATGCTGCTGTTCCCTAACCTTACTGTTCTTCTGCTGACCTTACTTAGCACTGTATTGTACAAGTCTGCAAAGAAATCATGGGATAGAAACACATTTGGTCACTGTGCCCAGGAACATAACACACCAACCAACTCAATCACCTACCACAAAACCAAGGAATCCCCCCTGATGACTGGCTACATGATGTGATAAACACGTTTACTTGTACCAACAGACTTCTAAGGTACCACAGACCACGCACATGACGAGTCTTCACGGCCAGGCATGCTATGGATGCTACGTTCTAAGTTCCTGACTCTAACATTTACAGCCTTTTCAGCTTTGAGGCCTTATGTTTGCCACATTTCTAGTTTGCACATTACTGTGGGGTGCAAGAAAAGCAACACCACTTGCTTCTGCATACAAAGGACAGAGCAGTCCTTAGTCCATTTCTTCTACGTCTCCATCACTGTATTTCCTAGCTCTGGATCTCAATCGCTTGCAATCAGAACTTGAACTTAGGCAGACCTTAGCAGTCACAGGCTAGGTGTGGTCTGCTGCTATCTACTAAGACAAAACCACATTAAAAATGCTTAATATACATTTCCTCCATTCGTTACCAAATCAACTACATCAAAACTGTATTGGCACTGTGCTCCTATAAAGAGTGTGGAAAAATAGCATGCAGTCACAGAATTTAAAGCCATGACACAATGCACATCCGTAAAAAATGGAATTAGGTTTATACAAGCATCCTAAATTGCTCATTTGAATAGTACCCGAATTGATATACTACTTTTCTCCTTCAAAATCTGCACTGACATGCAATATGATAGTGTTTCATTATTTTAAATAAACTTGCAAATGATAGGCAGTTGGAACCCATGTAGATAATCAATCATTTTAGCTCAAAGTCCTCTGTAACTGCACATAGATATCTGCAACTTAAATCGATGAACAGAATGGGACACCGGGAAAAATAGTCAGCTAAACTCATGCCTGCAGCAGCACTGCACTGACTGGAGATTGTTACATTTTGGTTAAATATTAAAAACACCTGCATATTTGATGAAAACATAATTATATCCACTTACACTGGTGGGAGTTAACATGTCTGAAGTCTGACTGAAGCAAGCACTTCTGTGAGTTCTACCAGTGCTGCCTCTGAAGGTGGCACTATTTGAGAAGCTCTACTGTAGAAGCAAGCATATCACATACAGAACTGCTCAAACAAATAAAAAACATTGAGAATTGTATCAAAAAAAAAAAAAGTCAGAATTTATTCTGATTGCATCAGTCTCAATGTTCATCATCATTCCCAAGTGTTCCTATAGCACTTCAGCTCGTCATGGAGCCTGAAGCCCTCAAACATTTCATACTAACTCTTCCTGTTCTCTCTCTCTCCAGTAATTTTTAAGTAGTTTACACAAAATATGAGCCTCACAAGGCATTTTGGACTACATAGAATCAAAGACTGTTCCTATAAGTTAGCAATAAAAGAGCTATTCAAGCAATCAGGCTTGAAAAAGGAATGCACTGTAATCATTCTACTCTGTACCAATGAAAGGAAATAAAAGTTTACAGCTAATTTGTATTTTCTGTTCAAATTATCAGCATTTTTTTTAACAAATAAGAGATAAGTAAAATAAATATGTCAAAGCATTGCCTTGCTATTTAGAGTTAGAACTTAATATTAGTAAGAGTTGCCACGGATTCACAAGCTACACCATAGATGCTGTTAATTAACTGTATTGAAAAGTTTCTGCCATTGTTTTATAGCAATACTCCCATTTTGGAGTACCAAAGAAGTAGTATCAAAAAGGGTAAGTACTCAGTAGACTTCAACACTTGTTTTTTTTTTTTTTTTTTTGGTTTTNTGTTTTAACATTTGTTTTTTTTTTTTTTTTGTTGGTTTTTTTTTTTTTTTTTTAATGCTTGTTCAGCATCTTTAATCACGTCTTCCTTTAATTTGTGTCCAGGCTCCAATGTACGTTCAAGGTAGAGGAATTTGATTGAAGAAATGCAGTACTGATAAGGATACTTTTCTTAAAATGAAAAATGTATTCTCCCTGGGCATCTACAAAATACGCTGAAGGTAGACATTTCAAGATCATACAAATACACATAGACAGGCACAAATACCGACCATGCAGTTTTAAAATCGATCTATCATTAGCTTGAGACTGAAGATATCAAATCTCACAACTAATCTGAATTTCAGGGGTGTCCCACACAACCACACTCATGGGCAAGAGAATAACTCCGCTGATTGGAGAGTGCAGAAGACAAGTGTTGTTCTAATTTATCTAGAAAGCTAGCAATATGAACTGAAGTCAGTCCCACAGAGCTGACGTGACACAGCATCCTGGTCACCAGCTCTTTGTCTCGGTTTCGCTGCCTGCATTTCTAAAGTTATCCCAATTCTGAAGCTTGACCAAGTGATGAATATTTCACATATTCACAAAAAATAAACAGGAGCATCTCTAAAAGCCAAGAAGTGTACTTCTCCATTCCTGCTAAAGAGTAAAATAACTTTTTTCTTTACAATCATAGAGATCCCTGACAAAGACAGTACAGAAATATGTCATAAATCAGCATCCAAGATAAATTACTGATGTTCACAATCCAAAGTTTAACCTTACTGTAAATGTTTCATTTTTCATATTTATCTTCTGTGAGGAAAGCAAAAAATTCAGCAGTGAAATCTAGTTCTATTTAATCTTTCAAAAATTTAAACGCTTAAAAACATACCCTTTAAAAACATAGAATAGTGATATGCCAGTATACTGGTATCAACTTGAAGGAAGAGCTAACAGGAAAAACATAAAACCCCTGAAGGTCAAGGTAAAAGTCTGTGGAACAGATGACACTGGAGATGTCTTTTCTCTTGTCCCACTGCTGCAGGATCAGTTATTGAAAATACTGCCTGATACACTCTCATACGAATGTGCTGATGGCTCTGCGTAGCTAGCTGGAGCTAGGATGTAAATACTTTTGGTTTTTTTCCCTCAGAAAATAAACACTCAAATGCACAGAAAAGATCAATTATGCATTTGACAGGATGAGCAGAATTCCATTTTACCCATTTCCCCAAACACGCTTTTTCCACCCCACAGCTCATTGGAGTTTGTTGTTTGCTTTTTAAAATACAGCTGCCCTCCTCACTCCAAACACTATTTTTCATACAGCAGATTAAGGCACTCCAGTTTATCAATCTCCATTAAGGAACGTTTTTTGCTGGACCTGTAGTTAATCTGTTTATAGATGCCTTCTGAAGGGCTTTTACAATGCATCACTGTGTCTCAGGAAAGCCCAACTCCACATACCAAATGTCTGTCTAGACAGGGTCCAAGTGGGAAAGACATGTCCAGGAACAGTCCACATCTCATAGCACTATGATATACATAGCACCAAAATACAGTTTAACACTCTTAGTCCTTAAACTGTGCTTATATTAACAGTACACAAAGTATATAATCTATTACCTTGGACAAAGTGGTTGCCCATTTTGAATTGGAAAAATATTTTTGAAATCATAAACCCTTAAAGCATGAAGTAAAAAGGGCCTGTGTCTAGCTCATTACTTTATGAATAAGTGAATGGTTCTTTGGTCAGGACACAATCTTGTCAGTGCAACTTCATGGAATACATTCCTTACACTTCCTGAATTAGAATTAAACAGAATAATGCATGGGAGGAAAGACACCAGATTCAACAAAACAAAGGCTTAAATAAAATCTCTGGTCATAAGAGATCAGCCTACTTTTAATGCTGTTAATGCTTATCGTTCCATTGAGTATTCTGTTGCTCCACAGCATGGAAAAAGCAAACAAATCACAAAACCAAACATTAGAATATAATTTTTTTTTAATTTTTATAAATAACTTATCTGTTACAAAGGCAGTTTACCCAGCTAAATCACAAAACCATCAACTCAAGATATCCAAATTAGATTTTATTAATAAACAGGTAAAAACTGATTTGTCAATCTTCACATAGAACTGCAGATGAAGCTGAAAAACAAGGCCTCATTTTATAAACAAAATGCATTGAATGCAAGTGCTTTGGGTCTACTGCCTAATTACCTGGGATTAGCATTTTCTTCCCACGTAAAAAAAATGCAAAGCCTTCAAAACAAAGGCCTCTGTGCATTCACATAGATCACTTGTAAAACTCCTAATAAAAGTGTCCACTGGCAAATGTTTACAGTGGGTGACAGTCTATTTTGTCTCTTGCTACATTGTTAGCACTCCCTCCAGCCTCACGCTAAGTGCTGCTACATAATTCTTTGCGTGCCGTCTTTCATGCATACTGTACTGGAATTCCATTTTCTTGATCTCTGTTATATACATCCCCGATCATGTGAATATTTTCCTTAAAAAAATAGATCATCAAAATAAAGAGATGCTTGAGGTTGCTTCAGTATTCAAGTCTGTTTGATTTCTCTTTTCCAGCCTTTATTTCAGTTGTCCTAAATATTGCTATCCTTGTTTTCTATAAATATGAGACTTCACCACAAAGTCAGGTTTAGAAACTGGCTGCCAAAACAGGAAAGCATTTAAAGTCCTTGAACAAAGCTGTACGATGCTGCTGCTGTTGATTTTGGCACTGTATGTACTTCCCCAATGAATCTCTCTTCAGGAGTCTGCAAGATACCCAGCAGATGAAGCAAGCTTAAATCGGATGCTGATCTGTTGGTGGGTTGAAAGTTTCTTAGTATAAAGTCTCCTCATGCCAGACAAAATGCTACCTTGTGTCACCCACCGTAAAACTCAGTGTACAGAGTGAACTATATGCATAACTCTTCCAACTTTTCCTGCATTTTTACCACGCTGCATCTGCAGGTCTTCACAGATCATCAGCATTTACAAGAGCAATGTACAGAATGAGCAGAGGAAAGCTATCTTGTGCATAGTTTCTTATTAATGCTCTTATTTTAAGGCATTGCTTCTCTCAGATAAAAGGTTAAAAAAAGGGACATGATCGTGCTTAATCACTTAAAGGGAAAAAAAGAAAATTAACAAAAAGACTATTACACTATACATACAGAAGTACAAGAAAATAATAAAGGTGAAGAAAAGAAATCACTTAAAGCAGGCTCTAGAGCTATGTACAGTAGGAAAAGCTTTGGGGTATTTCACTGTGTGTATTGTACAGACAACGCATGCAGTTTTTCCTTTTCATCTTTAGATGTAATTGTACTGATTTCTGGCTTCACAGAGATGTTTTCAGGGAAGACAAGGCAAAGAGTACCACTGACTTGTGAAGTTCTTCCCTTTATTGAAGGCACTACGTGGCAGCAAACAGTTTAAATAGTTAAACCTTTTTCCTTTTAGATCTCCTCTGTGCATGTAGTGTTTCACTGAAAGCTCTGAAAACAAAAACGCTAGCACGCTATTCCTTTCCCCTGTCAAAATTCAGTAGTGACATCGGGGCAGAGAAGAGGATGGGCAACACCCAAGCACTGAACATGGTGTGTGTTACTGGGATACTGGTAATACTGTACATGGTTTAGGCAGCTGGCAACTGAGTCTTTCAGCAGATTACCTTTCAGCCGATCAATTTCAACTGCCTGTGACACAACACTGAGGTATTACTAGCTCTGTGGGCTGACATTTAACATTAGCAAAATACCATCTCATCACACCTTCAATTTTACAAAATCCTACCATAAATGCTTTTTTTGCCCCCCCCAACGACTGGATAGTTCCTTGTACATTTGCTATGGTTTTACAAAAGCTAACAGGCCTGTTGGCTCAGAAATGCCTGGGCATTTCACACTGTTCACAGCGATTTAAGGCTGGATGATTTAAAAAAGTACAGGCAGTACAACTCCACTGAGCTCCCTCGTCTTCATCTGTGTCTGGAACAGTCTTTGGTGTTTTCACAAGGGACCTCTGATCTGTGACACGAAAGAGATAAGATAAGCAGTTACTAACCAAGAACAGCATGGAAAGAATTTTGAGATGATTTTTTTTCAGTGACTGAGAACTATCTTGTTCCTCTGAGAACAGCACAGTTATTACAAGTGACAGAGGCAGCTTTTTACCACCCCCTTGACTACAGCTTGATTGTAAGTCAGCCAAATGGCACAAGGTGAAACTATAAAAAGCAAGTTTCCCATCCCTTCACTCTGCTTTCTTCCCTTTTGGTCTCAGTTCAAAGCTGTTGCATGAAAAGGAGATAAAATTTATAAATTAATCAGCACAGGAAACATGCACAAGATTTAGAAGTCTGAGGTCTATGGAGCAGTCTAAAATTCATTATGACAAGAAATAAGTGCTCTGTAACCTTTTGACATATTTAACATTTTGACCCTAGAAGAAGTATCAGCAGTTCTTCCTCAAACCAGATAAGCAGTCAGATACACTGAAGAAAAATCAATGCCTAGCATTGATATCTACATCTATAGCTCTGTCATACTATACAGTAATCCTCCCAAGCATACAAGTGCATCTTTTTGCACGATGTGCTAGACAACTACCTTCAACTATTTTAAAAGAGAAAAGATGAAAAGAGAAAAGAGATGAAAAAGGTGAAAAGAGAGAAGAGTGACTTCTCAAGTTAAGGGTTCCCAATTTAGACAACTGCAGCAAAGTCTTTTTTGGCCAATTATTTGAACTGGAGAACATCTCATTAGCAACTAGCCAATTGCAACTGCTGCAAAATGATGGCGACAGCTTCAGGAAGTACAATGCTACAGATCACAACTGCAAAAAGAATTGTGTTTCATTCTTTTGTGAACAGTGGTAATTCTGGTTTAAGTCACAGCCTACATCATAGTTAAATCAAAACTTAAAATAAAATGAACTGAAGATTAAAGTTAATGAAGGACTAAGATACAGTACTGATACTTTTTAAAAAAAAGAAAGAAAGAAAGAGAAAGGATAAGAGGGACTTCAGAGGTTTATAAACCAGTCAGGGTTAACTTTGCATTTTCAAGATACAACAACTAGTCACAGAAAATTAATTTTAATTTTCTTCTTTAATAGGTTAGTTTTTATTTACCGTAAAGGGAATGATGTAATTGACAGAACTGATAAATTCTTCATGGTTCAGCTGTAAATTGTGTCTAATAGGACTGTATATGGATTTAACTTTACTCAGTATTTTCACTAGCAGCTTGGATAATGAAGGATAAAAGAACAACCTTGAAGCATGAAGAACAGTATCAGTTTAGAAGAGTTACAAACAGTCTGGAGGACAAAAAACTCCCCAATTTATCTAGACCATTTTGAAATACAGAATGGTCAGAAATCCGTAAGATGAGATTCTCTAACAACAGTTATTGCATACTACAAGGACCAAACACACAGACATATATTATGTGGAGAAGTTCCTGGACAGAAAGACTGCACAGGAACATTAGTAGATTATCCATTTCATTTGGTGGTCTGCTTACAGGTCATAGTATGATGCTGTTGCAAACAAGTTAATTTCATTCTCTGCTTTATGTAACACACAAGACGTAATAATTCTGTTTTGTTTGACATCCCATTAGGGCAAAAAAATAAGTAATGTGCAAAACAATGACAAGCAGAATGTTCAAGACTGACTAACAAATTCAGCAATATTGACTGTCCTATTGGGCAGCATTCCTTCCCTCTTCAAGTATCTAAAATTATATTTAACAATAGTCAGAAGAGGCTTTTATGTAAATTATTAATACAAATTCTACAGTAGCCAGGAAGTCCAGTCAGGGTAACCAAACTGAGTTCTTGTAACACGTAAATAAATCTAAGGAAATAAACCAAGGACAATGATGAAGTCATCTAAGCAAGTTTCACTCATCCCTAAGCAATGTATCTCATGTTCATTTTTAAAAAAAGATGGATGCTTCCATTTACTTAAACTACCTCCAAACATATTACCTATCTTTAAACATACCCCATTTAATATACTTCTCTTTCCTGCATGTATGAGTAGAGAGGAAACAAGAGCAAACAGAAGCATATTTACTGCCAATACAAATAAAATGCAAGGTTTGTATGCTTTTGAAGTAATCTATTTCATAATCAACATTTAAACTAGATTCATAGAATAGAACTTGATATTACATGCAAACCAGGTATTAGTATTAAATCCAAATTTTACCAGTACAGTACCTTTGGGTTTTGGTGGCACCGGACCAAGAAATCCAATATTATCGTAAAAATTATGAATAGCGCTGGGATTAAAATGTGGTCCTAAAAATAAAAAAATAAATTTAAGGAGTGCAGCAGTTTTAAAAATAAACTTGGGTAGGAAAGCATATCAAGTTTTTTTGGCAGTAATTCTGAAACAGTACTATTATTCACTTATCTTTTATATCAAGGTGTCAATACAGACCTGAGTGAGGTATTAGTGATGTCAACAATACACTTGAAGAAACTTATTGCCCAAAATACGCAATATAAAGTCAGAAACAGAATCCAGCAGACCAAACTCCTTAAATACTTTTTTTGCTGCCACTCTTAAATATTTAACAGCATTTTATTAGTAAATTTTACATGAGACTTTTTAAAAATTGTAACTATACTGAAAGAGATGTGCTATCCACTATGCAGTATATTATATATGCTTAGGTTTAATACTTAGAGGAACTCCTAACTCCAATTTACTGTAACAAACAGATATAAAATCACATGCAATTTGAATATTCTATTTAAGTTCAAGTTTTTAGTGCATTACATTCAGTACACCTGTCTACTTTCTCCTTATCTGCAGGTACATTGTCTGAAGGAGAACTTCCATGGCTCAAGACTGAACTGATCTAACAGCTCACTGCTGCTGAAAGTGAAAAGCATTAGTCCCTTCTGCTCTCACTNATTGGCTCAGCTGTCTCATAATTTCACCCTCATGACCAAAGGCTGTGCCCCTGCAGACAAGGAAAGTGGAAGGAGGAGAGCGCGCTGGAAGTTACAACTGTACTTTATATTTGCTAACTTGAGAGGCTGAATACAAGACAGAAGAAATGGAAGACAAAAGAGAGAGATGGACACATATGTATGGCTGTATCAATTTAGAAAACAACTTCTCCCTCTTCTTTGATACTCAAATAGCCAGATTCCACCCTCCCCCCCCCAAGTAAGTTCTACACCCAATAACCCAGCACCACGCTGCCAGTTACTTACTGCTATACGCAGGAAAATAAGTCTTCAAATTTNCTTCTGAGCCAAGTATGAGATAGGAATGACCGTGGGATTAGGAAAATCATAAAGCCAACAAAAACAACAGGCTTAGAAGACAATTAATTCCATGGTTTCACTCAAACTAAGGTGATGATTTTGCAAATAGGGTGCATACCCATCATTTATAACACAGATGCTTTTGATACACGCAGACAGTGAAAGAAGTAAAAAAAAAAAAAAATCAACATTTACAGTTGCTGATGTACTAAGACATACTGTACCTCTTGCTTGAAAAAGATCAATCTCTTTGGTTAGGCAATCTATGTCTATCTGCAGCTGCCTGTTACAACTTCTTAACTGTTGCATTTCTTCCAGCTGAAAAAAAAAAGCCTGCCTGTTAGACTAAACTTTCCCATTTTATTATCAGTTATAATTCATGCATAGGTAGACAGCATTTAGTTATTTCAGAAGTGAAGATAAAAGCATCTTCCCTTATAATGACCTTTCTTTTAATTCAAGCATAATCTTACAAAAAGCTTTCAGACCCACTGAATTCTTTTCTCTCATCAGACTTCAGAGCTGACTGAACAATTCCAGATTGTGGTCAGGACACAGCCAATGGTCCA
>WAAD01002308.1:105929-124972 GCA_013389945.1 Fregata magnificens
TGTTTCTTATTTAAATTTTTTTTTTTTTTTTTTTTTTTTTTAAACATCTATAAGCACTGGTCAGGATTTTAAGAAATTTGTTTCCTGCAGCTTTTTTTTCTTTTTGAAAATTTTAAAAAGCTCCAAGAAACCAAAGCAAGAACTGTGCAAAATGTCAAGTTACTAAACTAGTTTCTGAATTAACATATTCACATTAAGAACACAGTGGCAAGAATTGCTAAGTAAACATACATCCACATACATACCTATAGTTGGCACCAATGATTAAATCTAACTATGCATACCATCCCCTCCCCAAGTTAAAGAAAATAATATGAAAAAGTCAGACAGTCAAAAGCCAAGTGGTATTGAACTAAGGGACTTAAGCTCTCTAGTATGAAAACATCAACCTAAAGATTTTATTACACAATTATGTATTTTCTTGGTAGGATGCCTGCCCATTATACAGATGGAAAGCTATACACAGACTGAGCAACTATTAAATAATTATTTAGCCTCACTATTCAACATATGACTGTGTGCATAGTGAGCGTACATCACAAAAACATTTCTGAGTACAGAATTTTCAGTTTCTAACAGGATTTCACTGTTTTTCATCCATAAGACACTTTATATGAAAGTAGATCGTATATTGAAATCTCAGGTAATTACTTCATATTAATAAAACTAATTATATTATAAATTGAAATCTCTGCGAAGTAATAGGAACTGATACTCCTGTACACACGCAGAACTGATACTAAATAGATTAGCATAAAAATGCATCCTCTTTTGGCTGTCCTTTTGGGCATGCACCTAGCATTACTTTTCTCACAGCATTAATAATTCTTATTGACTTCAATAGTGGATGAGCGCTCTCAACATTTCCACAAGCAAGTCCGCGGTATCTCAAACTGGAATCCCAGAAAATGAGAAACATCAATTAGCAACCACTTCTGAAAAGTCTGGTGACAGTGAGTTTCTTAGCATCACAAAATCAGTGTTGGGGATATAACCTAGCATTCCAGGGTAACTACATTGATCTTATGAGCAGTACCCTACTCCTTCTCAAGTCATATAACGTCCAGTTCCGGCAGCAAACAAGACAGAATTCTGTGGCAGCCTTCTACCACCCAATGCGACTTACTTGGGAGGAAAAACAGAAATCTAATCATGGAAAGAGGCTGGAGTGCCTACACACACCATAACTGAAGTAAAGCTTCTCAGGTGGCAGGCAGGAGCACTTGCAGATAGGTCCAACACGCCTCCTATTCTCCTGGGTTGGACCGTGCATATGAATGTATTTCACTGGAACAAAGTAAAGGAAATTTCCTTTGACACCAACGCAACTCCACCTTCCGCATTCCTTCTACTCCAAGCCAGTTTCAGTTCTCCCTGCCAAGATAAGGAGCATTCTGGGCAGAAATGGAAAAGCTGATGAAAATCCATTTTTCTCTAATCATGGCCAGAGAAACTACTCATCTGTTCTGGCTAAAATTAAAATGAGACAAGCACCATGCATGGAAGGTTTTTTGTACAGTCTGGCTAAATTATAAGCAGCTTAGAACGCAGCCTCACAACAGAAAGCGTGAAGTAACTCAAATCCCTTTTAGTATGTAATGGAAAAAACCCCACCTCTAAGTAAAAGATTCAAGTTTCAAAGCAATCATTAGGACTTCCAGATATCAAGATCATACAAGTAAGTCTATCACACACTTCTCAACTTTCCAAAGATTAAAAAATAACAAAAATTTTAAAAATACTGCATTTGTTGCAGCAGAAATGGAGCAACACACACCAGAAATCCCAAACACTTCTGAATGTAAAGAACTTCAGAAGCATGAGTGTACTTCATATGAACTAGTGAAGGACACAGAAGGATGGTGTTTCCCTAAGGTCTCTAAAGCTGCACCAGCCCACATCATGCATCTACACTTCATCTAAAAACTGCATCTACGTCTTGGCTTGAGGAACAACTGGGCTCCACAGCAGATATGAGCCAGTCAACACTTTTGAACTCTAGGCTGCATAGCAGAAACAGGCATCTCAAGCTTGCCTTAGCTTGATAAACTGGATGCTGATACCCGCAGCCTGCAGAGATTGTGCAGGAAGTCAGGTTACCGTAGCCATCACTACCAGGGGTACAAGAGATGAAGAGCTAGACCTGGTAGAAGTCAGTCCCATCAGAAAGGCAGAACAGGAGAAAAGGACACCCTTCCCCAACAAGTACCTAAAATGCAGAATGCTTGGAAAGCAAGTTCATGATCTAGAAGAGTATTTGGAGCCTAAGGACAAGAGTTCGATTGTTTAATTCCTGGGTATCTAAAGTCTTCCAGGACTGAAACAGCCAGCCAATCTCCCTTCAGAGTAAGGAAAGGAAATACCACTTCTGGAGGGCAATTTGTTTTGCTTATCTACAGATGAATCATTTTCTGAAGTTCTTTAACTCTTCACTGATTGTAAAAGACAGTCTAGGATGATTAGTTTTTTGGTTTTGACACCTAACCTTTAGACGTTTGAGTTAGGGTGAATTATTCCCTCACCAAAGATATAATTACATCCAGAAGTAGTGCACAAGCTATAAGCAGTTTTTTTATTTATTTCATTACTATAGTACTCCAGATGCAGTCCACGCTTCCAAGTGTCCTGATCACTGTACTTACACACAAAAAAATGGCAACATTAACCTGAAGAACATGTAGAGTGGTCATGGAACAAGCCAGTATTTTTTAATGCTGAATTGTTTGCTAAGTCCAAAGAGGACCAATGGGGTCAAAGACAAATTATTTTGACAACCTATCCTGAATACTGCTTAAATATCCTAAGACTCATTCAACATCTTTATACAAAAAGTCCACAGGAGGGTTAATGAACCACCAAACTGGTAATAAAAGCATGCAAAACCATGAAAACAGAAGAAAAAGATTAACAGGTTACGTTGCTGTATCACATATTTTAAGCTTTACCCTCCCGTTACCACTGATCCTTTAAAATAGCTTTCTTTGGTGTGGTGTTCCTTCTCACATTTTATAACATAACAGAAATAAATATAAAGACTTTAAGCATTTTATTGTCAGGCACACATTAGGAAACATGGAGGCCAACACTTCGTCCCACTAATTGCTTTTGAAGTCTGCTTTTCTTGCTTCTTAAATAACACTCGCAAAAAGCAAAAAATGGGAACATTAGCCAATGGAAACAGTATCTCAACTGATTCAAACATCTGCCAGTAGACTTTTAATTTTAAATTGTTAGGACAAATGGAACAAGCTTAGATGTTTCTTTCAGAACATAAAAATGAAGACACCATGACTCCATTAAACAGATAACATATCTACTTAAGACAAACAGAAGAATTATCTCCAAGTATTCAGTTACATGTCTTCACCACAAAAAGAAATCTATGACTTCCTTATAAAGCTTTTTTTATTTATTTAGGAAATACTCATGAATGCTAAAGTTGAAGATACTGTATTAACATCACAAAGGTTATCAACTGTTTCCTGTTCTGTAATCTACATAGTGAACTGACAACCTGGTTGAAATCTCTACTATTTATATTAAGAATATTACCTTGCGTGTAGGCAGCATCATCAGATCCCATACTCAATTTCCGTGCATCACTGATCCTATCCACATGTGCTAAAACAGGGTCAGTAAGATGCTGGATACCCTCTGGTTCAACATAGTGATCAGGAAGGTTTAGAAGGTTTGTAGGTTCAAAGGTTGGGGACACTACCCCTGGGGAAACTGCAGGGGGCTTATTTGGAGAAACTGTAATTTTAAAAGTATATTTTGTGTTAGGCTGCGTAACCACCACGCGAGGAGAGGTTGCAGTGGTGCTGTTGCCCACTGCTCGACTCTTGGGTGGATGGTGATGAATAAATGCAGGACCCATGCTTACTTGACCAGACATATTCCTAGAAGTGGTAGATACTCCAGGATTTGTTGATATGAAAAGCGTGGGCTGGTTCCGCACAACTTGATCATCTCCTGTTGTGGCATTTGCTGAAATGTAGACCTTGGGCTGACTGCGTGTGATCACTTCATCAGTATTTGGAGGACTGGCCGATATGTAAACAGTGGGTTGACTTCTACTTAATGTCTGGCTGTTGAGGGAAGAGGGAGTAGTGGAGGTGCGAGGGCCAGTTGAACGCAACTTAGAAGAACTGTTTCTTTGTGGTGGTTCAAGTTTGATTTCAATTTGGTTTTTGCGAGGTCCTGTGGATATATTCTGAATGTTGTATTGGCTATGAACAGAGGATTGTGAGCTACCAGATGAATGAATCATAGGTGCCTGTGGAGTAGTAGGAGAACTGATAGGCATATAGACATGAGAAGTCTGGTGGCCTTGCTGATTTGGCTGCGTTGACTGTTGCGATGAGGTATGTGGCGTAGTACTGGATGTAGGAAGAGTAGTCCAGGGACTCGGCTGCGAAGGCTGGTAGACTTGCTGAGGGTGCATGGGATTAAACTGAGATGCCCAGCCTGGCTGCTGCTGTGTCTGTCGAGCGGTACCACTAGGAGCTGTGATGTAAGGTCTAATATAGATAGAATTTCCCTGTGGACTGTTAAGTACAGGAGGAGGTACACCATGTATGTGCAAAGACGTAGGGGTATTGCGACCAGGCTGAATATTTGGGGCTAAAGTTACCATAATGGGGTTGAATCTGGGTGTTTGTTGAGACAAGTTAGACACTCCTTTGCTGCCTAGGTGAAATCCAAGATGCTGCCCTGGATTAGAAGTACTAACTGTATTAGCCATCCCAAAGACATTAAATCCTTGTGGAACCTGTGCAGGTGCTGTCTGTGGTTCCTGCTGAAACAGTTCATTGTTGGACTGACTGGTTTGAAGGTGTCCGTCACTAACGCTGTGAGCTAGAGTCCTACTTCCATTCATTCTACTTCCTTCTCTTCCATGGTGATACACGTTCTGTGACTGCAAATCCAAATTAAGAGATGTCATGTGATTTCGTAGTCCAGGAATCCCAGAATCATCCGAAAAACCTAGGTCTCCTTCACCATAGAGATACTTTGTGCTCTCCTGAGAGAGAACTGCACAACAGGCATCCAAATTATTGTTATTCTATAAAAGACAGATGAAAGTTTGACATTACTGATAAAATACCATCACAGTTAGATACATATGCATCCAATCATCATTGAAAAATTAACAATGTAGCATCAAACAGAAAGCTTTAGGTGGTTGGCTAGCATAGCTGCTACACATGCACAAGGGGCTTGCATGTGAGGCTTACTATTTTGAGAACAGCGACTCAGTCACTGGCACCAAGGGCAGAGGTCTGCATTGCTGCTGAAGCAATGACAGGGAGATTTTGGACCCTGACAAGCTAACACCATACGGTATGATACACCTTGGATGAATACTTTCGCTATTCCTTCTCAATTTCAGAACAATCTTCAGCAATGACCAAGTCTCTGGCTTGAGAGGGAAAATGACAGAAGGAATGTATTCACGGCACCTGTGTATTACTGGTTAATAACTTAAAAACAAAAATCAAAATACATGTTTATTTTAAATGTTTTCGCAAACACTTCAATACCACTTATGCATTACCTCCTGCTGAAAAAGGAAAGTGAATCTTATGCAGAAAAGAAACATGCCAACCCAAGGAGTTGTACATGACTTCAGATGAAATATAAAACTTGAGTTTATACAAATACAGCAGGATTACTCTTTTGCAAGATGAAACTATTAATGGAAAACCCAGGGGACATTTGTATTTTCATTTTAAACCACTGCTTGCAAAGCTTTTAAATATGTACATTTGTACAAAGTTACTTTGTAAAACCTGTAATAGGATGACTTAGAACAAAACCCACAACCTAGCTAATTTGCTTTTTAAGAACATTTCAGAAGCAAACGGCTAATCCCTCTCCTCTTTTTCAACATGTTTAGTAATATTGTACTCAGATCTTCCCAATTTAGTTTCCTACATAAGGATTTTTAGAAAAGAATGAACATGCATCAGTAGCATAATTTCCTAATATTGTGCTTGGTCCCTATCACTTTTCTTACAGATCCCCGCCCGCCCCCCCCCAAGAAATAAAGGTTAATACTTTCAGCCAGAAGAGCACCTGTTGAGGCCCAGATATTATTAAAACTAAACAGGTGTCAAATTCATCCAGCAGACAGAAAGAGTTACTAGAAAGAATGCACATGATCAAGGAAAAAAATTGCATATGCCAAGTAGTAGCATTATCAGTTAGTTAAAGAATAACACAAGCAAGATAAATTGATCCATGCTACATGCTTTGTATCAAGTTACTTTTGTTAAACTAGTAGACAGTAGTTCTCATCCTTCAACCAGGAAGAGAGGTCAGAGAGTGTTGTGCAGACACAGCAAGACTGTCTCTACCTTACAGATTTACTGAGGGGGAAGAAAAAAGGACAGACATAATGGAAATGGGAAAGGGATGACAAGGCTAAACTCCACCCACAAAACCAAAACTATGTGTTCATACAGGCCGGATACAGTTCTGAATTCTTTAAAAAAAAAAAAAAAAATCCCACAAAAAAACCCAGCCACAAAACCTTTTAAAATAACAGGATTCCCAAAAGGCTATCTAACTAGACAGCTGTATATAAGGATTGTTGCAGAAAAGTCTTGAGAGAGATGAAAATGGGTCAGATTGATGGTATGCATATCGACTCTAGTTTGGAATAAGCACCAGAGGACAAAGTAATCAAATGAAGTTAGTAGTGAGGAAAGGAATCACACACAGACAGAACAGTGGGTAAGAAAATATAAGAACAATAGCCTTGTATTTGTTGCAAGGGAGAAAAGGGAGCCACAAAAGGGAAAAAGATAGGATGCCACAGAAAAACAAGCTAGAAAGATCTTAAAGGCAGATTTTGCATGAACTTAAGTGAATTAAAATTATTAACAGAAAGGCCAAAAATACCAAACCAAAAAGGAACAGGCCAAGCTTGCAAGGCCCTTACATTCAGCTTGAATGCATTTCTTTGGACAATTTTTTTTTTCTTTTTTAAGACTGCATCAAATCAGTTCCAAAATTTCAGTGACGTCAATGAGCAAATTGGAGAACTCAAAGGGGAAACGGGGGCACATGGAACCCCTGGCATCTTCTGGCTGGCAGAGGCAGAGTTTCAACCGCTTCTAGCTCTTTATAGATCAGAGAACCGGTTGATGGCAGAACTGAGCATATTCCAGCAAAACAATACCCCTCATCTTAGCTCTGCCCATGTCCCAATTGAGTTTAAAATGTTGGCACCCTGAAAGAGAAAGAAAAAAAAAGAAAGAATAAGAATGTTGGAGGGAAACGAGGAAGCAAGGAGAGGACGTAGACTTGAGGAGCAGGTAGTTATAGAATGCTCCAGACACAAAAAGAACAAAAGGGGACAATGCCCACAGACGGGGGACACTGCAGTGACTTCTTTAAATGAGGAGAAGGGGAGAGCTGAATGCAGGAGGCTTGTTGGGAAGAATGGAGGGATGCAAAACTTTTCAGGAACATTCAGTGCTGCCAGCCCAAGAAAGTAATAAAACTTTTTACTCCCTAGATTATACAGGTTTAAATTTCATCCTATTATAGTTTTGGTGGTCCTCTGTTTTTAGTGTACTAGATATTGTTTAGATATTTCAACAGTGGGCTATTCACCTCAAGACATTTGCATACTCTGTTTATCCTTAAGTTTTTCATTATAAGCATATAATGCTATAAACCTTCCTTTAAAAACAAGCTGAAAGTGTTCAGCTAAAAAAAATTCAATTAAGAGAACTGAAGTATCTGTATCGTTTTCCTCCACAATTCAGTGATGTGAAGAAACTTTTCTTGTTATAAAAGCCTCTTGTCAATAGCATTACAAACTGCATAACTGCTTAAACTCTTTCAGGTTCTCTCCTGGGATATCTTACACTTCCCGGTTTAAAAACAACTTCACCCTGACACATGATGCTTGCACATCAGGTATTGTGGGGGCAAGGTGAACGCACCATTTCTTACACCCGATAATGTCCTTAAGTACTTATCTCTGACCTAAACCACAGTTACTGCACTTGTTGGAAATTCCTTCCACTATGCTCAACTACAAGAAGGCAGTACTCGGGATTCAGACACTGTTCCAGCAGTGTTGCAAACACATACAAAAATACTCTCAAATTCTGCTTTCCAATCTTTCCCACCAGTCCAAGTACAAAATTTGTTGGTTTAAAGAGGTCATGTTAGGCTTCTTTTTTAACAAAAAAACCCCCCAAAACCCAAAAAGCCCCCAAACCCCCAAACCCCCACTATCTCAGAGGAGTAGCATTGCTAGAAGCTAACTGAATTCAGAGAAACCAGAGCTCATGAAATTTCAAAGAACCACCAACATGACAGGATTTTTGGTGAGTCTTAGAAGCTCTCAGTTAACAACAAAAAAGGTAGCTTTCTAGTGTAATGAATTAATGTAGTAATATTGCACATATGGAACATTAATTACCCGACAGAATTTTTGAGAAATCCTCTTAGGAAAGCTGTCCTAAAACAGTCCCTCAAAATCTAAACCCTCTCCTGTATCTCTGTCAAAGTATGGGATGTCCAGTATCTTTTCTTCAGTTGTAAGGCTCCTTTTTATTAAAAAAAAAAAAAAAATCCACTGTATTCAATGTTATGAAGACTGCAGAGTCTCTCAAGAGCCAAGCACTAGCTTTTAAATTTATCAAGAATTACATTCAAGACGTGATTACCTGATGCATTCACTGTCAAGTCCACTGACCTTGCTCAACAAGCAGTTCTTGTGTTTGAAGAACAAAACTGTACTTGTAGTGTAAGAATTAGATTAGTCCTACAGAGAACTAATATAAAAATGGCGGTGTACAATCCTGAGAACAAATACAGACAATTTATAGTCTGGTTCAGTTTCCTCATCAGCTAAATAATTAGAGAGAAAGGGTTGAGGAAAGCTTGAAACCTCACGCATCCTGAGCAGAATTTTGCCCTCTTGCAAATCAAAAACAATTGTCTCAAAAGAACTCCACTTTTCACAACTTCTTACTCCAGTATGAATGGAGAGTCATGATAAAGTCTTGAAAACATGAACATAAAATTGCCACAGTCACACTGTGTACGAACAGTGTGTTTGGACGCATGTGTGTGTGACTACATATGGGTAAGTATACACATATATGTATTTTATAAATAAAAATACATATAAAAAGCACGACAAACAATTATGATATAAAGTATGTTGAATCATAGCCACAGATGTCCTAGCCATAGTCCAGAGACAGCTAGCTTCTGGGAACTCATGACCCATCTTTTTTCCAATCAAGTTGTGTATACTGATGATCAGTATGAATATTCAGACAAACCTCTTATTATCACGAGTACTCAAAGGTTGAATACCTTAGATAATGCAAAAAAATCCAATCAGTATGGATGCTTTGGGATCACTGGAAAATGCAAAGCAAACATTTGTTAACTCTAGGCATTCAGGTGTCCGTATGCTGGGCTTTGGATGGGCATATTAATTTATCTGCTGAAGTAACTAACATGATATTACAGAGCTGAAGTTGATACAAAATATGGGCATAGAAGTGTTCTGATAGTGGCAGTATAGAAAACAGATAGCTAAGGGTAGAAAGTTGATGATATGGCAGTCCATAGCCTTAACACTAACTGCAGTACCAGACAAAAGTGCTTTGTTACTTCCAAGCCCAAAAGAAATCCATAGATTAGCAGCACGGACTCCACAGCTACAACAAAACAAATGAAGCCCATCTGGCAGCCAAAGCCCTGGGAAGTACTGGGCAGAAGCACACCAGTGCACCACACTCACTCAGGTCTAACATGGTGGATGCTAGGCTACAACCACCTAGTCCTGTCTGACTCAGGCAGACTCAGACAGAGAACTTGGCTGTGCCCGTATTACACTCATAGGCTCCCTGCTGCAGAAGATATGTAACGCCACCAGCACTGGCTCTGCAGGCCAAGGGAGCTGGGAGTGGAAAGCAGTGTGGCCAACCTGCATGCAGGCAAGGGCCCACTAATTACCTTGATGCCTGATGGAGACCAGGTAGCAAAGTTGCTTCTGGACCTGCCCTGACCCTCAAAGCCAAGGAAAAAAAAAAAAAAAAAAAAAAAACAAACCAACCAGAAAACCCCAAAAAAACCAAAACCAAAAAAAAGCATTTTTGTAGCACTGCCTTAAATTGTCCCTGCTGGACTCAAGTTGGCTTTGCATCCCACCTTTTGCAACAGTTAGTTTTGACTCTTGAGATGACCAAAAGGCACGAGCATACTGATCGGTGAGACGGTAGTCTCCATGCACACACTGATTTACAGGCTGGTTTACTGTAGGCCACCCCTGATTAGACATGGAAAAAGAGAGGCTTGCTGTGCAACATAAAGAAATTGGCTGTGTATATTTGTCTCACTCAAAAAGGAAAATAGAAAGAAAAAAAATCTGCTCTGCTTTCAAAGGAGACACCCATACATAACGCTTAAAATAAGCAACACTGCTTACTCGTACAGTCATTAACAGAACACTGACCTGTAACATGCATCTAGAACACTGACCTGTAGCATGCATCTGGATACAACACCTTCAGGTACCTCAGGAAACTTCTGTCGCAGGTCATGTAAAACCTGAATATCAATTTGCTGGCTTCCTTGGGCCATTCGTATATTGCCTGGTCAGGATTGTTCTTCAACAGGCAGTTTTAGGCCTTGGTAAAGGAAGTACTCATCTCTTCTGTCCCAGCATTTTCTGGAAGAGGAAGGAAAGCCTTAAGACACTGAAAGCAGATACTTTTGATGTAACAATAACCAACGAAAAACAAGCCCCAAAACCAAAACACACACAGACAAAACCCCTTTCCAATTATGAAATATAGGTCTGTATTTTATGTCAATGTTTTCCCACATGACATCTCTAACTAATTGTCCATCACACACTCATAACCTTGAAAATTGCCCATTTATAGACATATCTCCTGATCAGTTTCCTTCTATCTTGGTTTTTATATTGACATTATAAAATATATTAAGAATAAAAAAATACTTGATTTATCAAAGTATTAAAATTCATGGTTTTAAGAACAGCATTTTTCCTTATTTAAAACCCTAGTAAACTCAAAGAAGTCCACATCAAAAATAGGAAGATAGCTTTGGAGTGTACCTACACTGTTACATTTACCATCACTGTTATTGTTTACTATCAGGATATTGTGGCTAGAAGTTCAGTGTTTTTAAGTTTCAGGATTTACTAGCAACAGTCTACTTGTTTTTCACCCAACATATTTAAGAAATATTCTGAGATTATGACTAGAAGGAAAGAACCCTATAACAACTCAGGTCTCTTCAACTAATTCTGTTTCTCATTTGAAGGAAATTATGAAGAGTTATGAGTAAGATTATATCACAATCACCCAGTCAACACATTTATACAAATTATCTGTCCTGGCCATATGATATCCATAAGCTTTTACCAAGAAGAATTTCTAGCAATTAAGTTTGGAAGAATGCACCTATGAATTAAGCAATGGAATGGTATCTTCTTCATATAAACTTATATTACAAATAAATGTGACCATTTGGTTTATAAAAAAACCCCAAAGTAGTCAACTCCAACATTCATTTGCCTCTTAAGTTAGCAAATCTTATTCAACCATCTCTACCAATTTATTCACTTTCTCCTCCCCTTCTCTACCTGCTTTTCTTTTCTTTTCTTTGCCTCATATTCAACATGCACTGCTACCCCATGTGCTGACTCACGGCCACCTGCAGCAGAGAACTGCCTCCAGTGCCACAACGCACCTGTACGTGCTGCTCCCTGGATCCCATCAGCCCGAGTTCTTTCCCAACAATTCCACTGGCACGCTCACTTTGTAAGTGGGCCTACGTGCTTGTGTTCCTGTACTTCTATGCACTAAAAGGGGACTAGTGGCAAGTGAATTGGAGAGCATTAATCACAATTTTCTAGTGCATTAACACCGTTTGTGATCCAAATGTAATGTAGTGCAATGTTACAACTTTTCTTGAGACTGAAAAGGTGGAGAAAAACCTGCAAAGAATTGATGGGAAAGCACAAAGCACATCATTTTCTGTAGGGATGATGAGACAGGCGTAATACTATTCCAGGACCACTGAACCACTATATTATATACTAGTCCTGAACCACTCTATTGTAAGACTTTTTCTACTTCTGTGTCTTCTCTGGTCTGAACTGATACAATTACCAGTCAGCTGGTAATTGGCCTGAACCAGAACACCTCCAATATTAGCTGAATGCGATCTGAAAAGCAACACATTAACCAGTTCAGCTTTCTGCCAACAATTTAAGAATAGCTCTGAAGAAAGAAAGAAAGAAAAAAAAAACAAAACCAACCCAAAATACATGTTAATCTGGAGACTCCATCTATACGCACTACACATGGAGAAAAAACAACTTGTCAGTTAAGAAAATAGTGAAGACCGAAAGTCCTAAGAATATTCCAGTAAACACCTGCTCATTATTTTAGTCCCCTAAATCCCATCTTCTCTGATATAATCACAATACATACTTAATTAAAAATGCAAGCAAGAACAGAAATTTTTGTTAGAATATTCAGAGATGTTTTGATAAAACATAGATCACAATCCTACCCATAGTTTTTAGTGTACATAACACCACAATATTCCACTATTGAAAACAGTACCACAACTTCCAAAAACCTTAATGTATGACAAGTACCAGCCAAGACTGCCAGAACTGAAAACTCAGGTTATGGTATTCCTTCCCAGAATACACATTTTGTTTATCTGACTATACAAGTTCAGCTTCCCTTCTCTTCATGCACTTTATTAACAGAGCCAGAGCAGCCCACCTCTTCAGGAGTTACAAAGTCTGGTTCCCTTCAGACCTGTATGATTGAAAACAAAACAAACCCCCAAACAAACAAGTATCTGCAAAGAGGTGACCAGTATGAAGATCTGTGAAAACAGCAGGCAAGACAGGATTTTGTGAGAGTCCTACAGAAGTAAATGAAAAGTAGTGAGCACACATTTATCACTAACAGTCACAGTATGATTACAGTTTAGTTAGATACATACCTGTACTAATCCTGCACAAATTTACTCTCCATATACCAAGAGCGCTATCTCAAAGGGGTAGAGAAATACTGAAGACAACTGCTACATAAGGCACCCCACGGCTGCTGCTATCAGTACCCAAGATCACTAATTTAAAGGTAGCATGGATACGCCTAAGCAAGCTGTGGTCATGCTTTAGACTGAAGTTTAGACACACCTAAGAGGCCTCAGAAACTGCAACATTGGACAAGCAGAGGATCAAAATATTTTGTTTTGAACAACTCAAGCTATATATGTGAAAAACAACCATGTTCAAAAGCCAACTGAAGTAGCAAATCTTGGCTCACACAACTGAGAAAAAACACCCTGGCCAGAGAGAAACACAAGTAAATACCTCATCTGAAACAAAAAGCAGTAATATATTTTCTACCAGAAAAAGTGTCAGGCTTTTATTCTGGTATAGAGAAAAGCTACATTAAACTTAATATTAATATGGTTAAAATAAGGGATAAGAATTGCAGAAGTTAAAATGAAGTCATGAAACAGTCTTTAAACACAAATTCAAGTACTAGAGAGTTCCTTTCCCCTCCCATGCATTGGCTAGCACAATGTTCAGTATGTATATACACTGTTAAAACGATGCTAAAGTGTGTTTACATTTACTCAGGTTTAAAGCAAGGAATTCATGAAGGCTTGGGAACAAAGAATACTGTAGGAGTCCCTGAAGTCTTGGAGCAAATGGCTGTTCACTATGGCAGACCCGAAGGAAGAGCTGCCGATCCAGGCAGGATGCACAAGCTTCAGCCGGACCAGAAAGCAGCCCTTGAGCACATGGTTGCACACACTCCCCTGAAAGCACCTTTAGCAGCTATCTGTGCCCTCAGCTTGGATAAACAGTGACTGGAGATCCCACTCCCAACTGTTTAAAATACATGCCCTCAGACAGAAAACATGAACTGGGTTGGATTGACACTGCTCCGAAATCTTACATTCTTAAACTCTGAAAAAGTCAACTCCGTGGCAGCAGTAGCACAATTTTAAAAATGAATGAATCCATGCCTCACTAAAAACACACCTCTGTTATTTCTTTAATAGCTTAGGACACTAGACAAATCTGAGGAGTGACAAAACACTATTGATCTTACACTTTCTTTTAAGCAACTACTAAGAAAAACACTGTTCAGCAGAGGGAAAACACCCCAAAAAATTAAGCAATTAAATAATTCAATTGTTTATCAATGATAACTGTACTGCAATGCTTCTCTAATTAAAATTCAAAGCTGGCAAGATCACAGCAAGTCCAGAAAAATACAGGATTCTATTAACAAGAATGAAACTGGTTTACCTTAGTTGAGTATGAAATGCCATTTTTCCACCCCTCTTATACCGAGTAGCCCATTAAACTTACTGCTAAATAAACAGTTAACCCCTCCAATCCTCCTAAGACCTCTGAATTTTTTCCAGTTTCTCTGACCTACATTAAAGTAACCCATACCACAGTAGACTATATCATTATCAGAACAGTAAATTCTATACTGTCCATCTCAAATGCCCCGTACAACACTAAAGTTTGTACCTACCCTTTATATAAATTTCCATTGCATCTTCATGAGGCATAAAATGACTTATGGGGCATCATCCAATGTTTGCAAAATCCAGTTATTTGTTGGTGGCATGCAATGCTTGGGAGACTAGTTATTTTTATTTTACTACTGTACTTCTAAGTTTTGGTGGCTTAGCACCAAGAAGATGCATGCAGTTAGTGTAGGAAGAGCTAGAATTAACATCTACTCTACCATTTTACTAAAGTTACTAAGAAATTTTTGTACACATGCATCAAATGTGTCAACATGGTGGGGCATGATTATATTTATTGTAGTATGGGAGGAAATAAACCCAATAGGCTCTGCTCACACTATCTTCATTCACAGAGAAATATACTCAGTCCTGTAGGCAGTATATCCACCACATTGACACAAAAAAAAAGTTGGGTTTTTTTTCTTCAGTTTCAATTGCAATAGGTAACTAATAGGGTTTCACTGACAATATAGCATATGAAAAATGCACTTGTATGAATGTTAAGGTCTCACTCCAATCATCACTTAAAAAATAAAAACCTACTGCAGAGCTCAAAGATATTTAAAGATTATTAATAAACTCAAATTAACCTTAAGGAAGTCTGAAGTGGCAGGCCAGGAGGCCTCACGAGGCCTCTCTAGTACAGACAGATTAAAAGTTTTTTTCTCAATCCTTGATGTTGCAAAGGAACTATAAAAAGGACTCAGCATCCATCTTGCCAGAAGAAAGCTTAAAGGAACTGAAAGTTATTTTGACAGGTGCATGCCTAAGGAACAGAAACATAGCACTGTTGTCAGCCATGGAACTCAGAATCTGGCAGCAGGACATCCAGAATATTGTTAGAAAGTTATATATACCAGTGGAAAATAAAAGGCACAAATGCAAGAGTGAACAGCCAAGACTGCCAGTAAATAGACTGTAGAAGAAAAGGGTACCAACAGGGAAACTGCTGGCAGCAACATTTTGGCTTCACTCAGAGACTCAGGCATAACATAAGGGATATACAGCATTACAGAAGTAAACTGAAAAAATCTATTCAAGAAATTATCAGCAGAAATGAAATCCAGCAATGGTGACTCGGAGAAAGAAGCCTTCCTAAAACCATTAAAAGCAGAGTTTACTTACAAAGGAAAACTTTTAAATACTGGTGTGCAGTACAATATAAAGTTATTTTTGTAGTAACGTCCATTTACTAATCCTTTTACATACTGCTTTTAGGTATTTCAAAAAACCCTTCAGTGTGACTTTATACTGTTGAAGAGAGACAATGCACAACAAAGATCCTAGTGCTCACTTACGCCAGAAACACTAAGTAACTGGCAGAATTAATTAGCTGTGTTCTTTTAAAGACTACTGGCAAGATCCCCAGATAACTTAAAAGGCCTGGCAATTGTAACATGATGCAGCTCCTGCCGAAGCTTTATTCTGTGAAAACTATTGATACAAAAGTAAACAATGCGTCATCCCCCAAAGGCTACTCAGAACCATGAGTACAGGACACAAAATAAACCGCTTATCTTGTTTATCAAAAAAATCAAAGACGACTTAATGTGAAATACCATTCAGATGCCAAATACTAGGCTGTTATAATGCTGGACCAATAGCTAGTTAACAAATAAATAAATTTTAAAATCTCCTTTCTTCTGCCAAAGCACATGTTCAACATCAACAGATTAGAGACAATTCTTCAATACAAACCTTAACCTTAATACCACATTGACTTTTCACAAAACACTTATAATGCAAGTGTTCTTTAGAGTAAATTCTGCCAAAACTGATTTTATGAATTAATTATACCTAACAAAATCTAAACAAAGCAGCTGACAGTCTTGAATGTAATCTGCACTTCTTGTTCATTACTAATCTTCTTACTGCAACTTCACATACAGTCCATGCCATAAGAAATATCAAAGGTAATTGTGCAAATATTAGCATAACTGCTGTATTGAACAATTCCAGTTGAACTTACGATGCACTCATAATGACTGAAGTCCCATTTATGGTCAGCTACCACTATGGAAACAGCCCTTGTGAGTTCAAGAGAACAGCTTTTGGAAACGTGCAGAACACTGCAACAGTAAACAGCATGCCCTTCACCTTCCCCAAAGTCAAATGAATGAAACCTTTATATCTGCCTTTATACTTCCGCTACATCTAATAAGTAAATTGCTCATGGTTTTCTGTAGTTTTAATCTGATCTGTGTTTCACTCACATGGCTAAAAATGCTATGAAAGTAATCCATCTAAAAGCTTATTTTAGAAACTTGGCTGTGAATATTTATTAACAGGGTGCTGTGAATGGAGAAACAAGGGGATGTTTCTTTGTAGCGTTAATGGTGCAGATTATAGATGTCGTGCATAAAAAGACTCCCGTAATGACAGCAAATTAGATGCAACAAGTTGCAATGCAAGACTGGTAGAGGTTGCTAAAGTGCCTGTTGAGATAGCAGCCAAGGGATTTCTGGCATTTCTTTTGATGGATCCAAGAGATGCAGAAAGACAGCAGAAACAGATAAGGAACTAAAAAGATGACTGGAAAAAAAACCCCACCCAAACCCAAAACTAAACCAAAACAAACCCCCAAAAAACAACCACCCAACCCCTCTACACTTATCAGGTTCCTTCAGCGGGACTAAGTAGTTCCCCAATTCTCCCAAACTATTCACCCATCCACTGGATAGCTCAAAAAAGGAAACCTGTCTTCTCCCCTCCCCGCTCCATGCTTTCTTGAGCAGTACCTTCCCCCATATATTTATATACCTTTTCCCTGTTGTCTTATCGAAACACCTATCCAAGCACCAGGTTAAGAAATATTAAAAAACTCCTATAGGCCCTGCTTTTCAGCCAGACCTCAATTCTGACTTATCACTCCAGGTTGCCAATTCAACTGCAGGCCAACCTTAGGTCACTCTCCATTGAGGATTTCCTTACACCAAACAGCTCGAATTATAAAGTATGGCTGATACAGCTATTGCTAGTATTTCTTTCATTTTTCTTTCAAGAATATAATGTCGTCTCTGGTCTATACCTCGGACTGGTAATCACATTATAAGCTTATGAATCTCTAGCCAGAAAACACCCCTCCTAAGCGGGATCTCATTCCTCTGGCAGAAACAAGCATTGGAAGTTTACTGCCAGTTTATACTTGTTATGTGTCAGCACTCTCCCTTAGAATTAGGTTAGGGGTATATTTTTGTATCCCTATTGCTTGGGGGTGGGAATCAGACTATAAGTGCCATATTCTCCTCTTGCAACCTGCCTCTCCAACCTCTTACATACTGATTCCCACACCTATTAGTCCTTCCTTTCCTTCCTCACTATACCTGCAAGTCTTTGTTAAATGTGAGACTAGAAACTCCCACTAGATATATGCCTAGCAAATGGAGAAAAAAACCCCCAAAACAAACTAAAAAAACCCCAAGCGATACCACTGCACGCAAGGCCAACTTTCCTTAAAGAAACAGGTTCCTAGGTTCAGGGAGGACTGCACAGTTTTAACTATAAAGCTGACAACTTGCAGGCAAGAAAAAAGAAAAACCCAAGAATAATAAAACCAAAATTGCATGATTCTCTGAGAAGCTACAATACAAAATACATTTAGAAATTAAACAGCAAGAAATAATGAAATAGTCTTCCACCCCCCGCCATCTAGCCCTAATACACTTTTTCTAAATGCTTACATGGATAATATCAGACAGCCTGAACACACACTTTTTTCTTAAAATTAAAATTCAGAGTAATTTTGTAAGGGAGAAAATACAGAAAAAAGAACATTCTACCACAGAGTCCCATATTCTCTCTGCAAAAGAGATTAAGAAGTGAAATGATAAAATATAAAAGCTTACACTAACATCACTAATGCTTTAAATACATATTTTTAAAGAAAGAGTGTGTGAGAACTAGATGACGGAAACAGGATTATTAAATATTCCTAGCAGAATTTGATTTTTCTAATACGTTACTCAGCTTTTCCATGGCTATTTTGAACCATTTCAACAGTCCTTCAACAGTATCTCTACTTAGAATAATCTTCTTATCAAAACCACAAGTTATTCTCTACTCACTATCATCTATGTCCTAAAAAAAAAAAAAAAAAAAAAAAAATATTTGCTCATCACAATTAGTTTCTGGTCTCATCCTCAACCTACTAAACAGTGATACTTCTATTTAACTATTTGCCAGATCTCTACTCTGCACTGTTCTGAATCCAAACAAGAATATGAGAGAGGATATAAACCTGATTTCATCACATGACCATAAGACTGAAAAAATCAGAATTACAAATAAGCATGACTAAGAGTTCTCCCCCAAATACACTACCGGATTGGATTAGATCAAAATACTTCTACCAAATAGTTAATGATGAGCAAGATCAGAGGAAGATCGTAAACTCTGTAACAGTTCAAAGAAATAATCTGCTCCTATGGAAAATCTATTTTAAGTGACCATAC
>WAAD01002311.1:0-37643 GCA_013389945.1 Fregata magnificens
AGGTGCAAAGAAACCTCCTGGATCAAGACAAAGGCGGTTTAATGAAACAAAGACCACATGCGGAAACAAAAGGGAAAGGACAACACGGACCCCACTCCCCACCTCTCACCACAGCAACGCCCAGCCCCCTCCCGGGAAGCAGGGCCCCAGCACGTGCCGCGGCTGCTCCCGAGGACGCAGACCAACGTCCCAAACAACAAATGCCCCCCGCTTCCTCCTTCCTCCCAGCTTTTATCCCTGAGCAGACGTCACATGGTATGGAATAGCCCCGCTCAGCCCGGGCCGGCTGTCCTGGCCGCCCCCTCCCAAGATTCCTCCCACCCCCAGCCCACGATGTTGGAGAGACAGCGTTGGGGCTGGGCAAGCACTGCCCGGCAACAGCCAAACAGTGGTGCCGCCTCCAGCCACCGACACAATGCACAGCAGGCTGGCGTGGGGAAAACCAGCTTCCTCTCAGCCAGACCCAGTACAACAGCAAACAATTTATTATGCCAGGTATTATCACAAACTATCACTGAAAGTCTCAGCAGAGAAGAATAAATGGGCTAGTTGAATGAAGAAACTGATTTTTTATTTATTCATCCCTAGATCTGGAAATTGGCTTTTCACTGGATAGTGCAAGAAAGCAAAACAGATTTTTTTTTTTTTAATAATATTTCTTACAAGTAACATACTATGTAACCTAGAAGAATTAGATTGCAAAATTTGCTCTTAGACTTGGTGAATCAAGGGAGAGTGAACACAGCCATGAATGGAAAGAAAAGAACAAGAAAAGCTGAACCTACCAAAGCACAATTTTGATGCATGGATATGTTTTTCTTTCAGTTAATATAATCTTCTACCATGAGGAAATGGTCCTAAAATAAAAGTTTGTGTAAAATAGTAAAAAACTCTGAAAACCATGTATGTAAAAGGAAAGAAGAAAACAAAACCAAATACTGCAGCCTTGAACTCGGTTCAGGAGTTTGTACTATATGGTCAAAACAGCTTTTCTGACCTTTTTCTCTATGAATCTGTGTGTACCATTGTGTTCACCCAAAACTGATGCACAGAAAGTCATTTATATTACCCTGGACTCTTCCTCAAACATATAAAATGAAGCACACTATCTGTTTCTTCATGCAAAAGTACTACTTTATTTTCATTTGTCAAGGGCTCCTTTTTTTCAGTAAATGAGGTAAGCAACATTTTACAATAATATTCATAGTTCTGGATATGATCAGGAAGAATATACTGTTTCCCTAATTGTTTTTCTGTCCTCTTCCCCTTCATCCAAAGAAGAGGGAAACTGATGAAAAATATTCAGTGAAAGATGGCCAACCACAAAAAAAAGACAAAAATCAAAAGAATGCATTTCATTTTGGGTCAGAGAATATGCTATTTTTATTTTAATTCACTAATCATTTGATATAGCTTATATAGTTTTTTTTTTTTAATCAGACATAAGTTTTTGACAACGCAGCTGATCTCTTTCACTATTGAAAATAGGAGGCATGGTGGTGTTGGGTTGACGGTTGGACTTGATGATCTTAGAGGTCTTTTCCAACCTTAATGATTCTATGATTCTATGATTCTATATATGTCTGTTACAGTTGATTTTTCATTGTCAAACAAATGGCTACCTATGTTATTAGGCAATTTCTTGTCTTAGTTTTCTTTAGTTCTTTTGCTGAGATAACTCAAGATTCCATGTTCACTTGATCAATGTATGTCTGCAATATTTACTTATCAACCTGACCTGTGTTGTCATCATACAGATAACTGCAGGCTGTGCATACTGCAAAATAAAACAAAGTTTAAAAAGCATGTCAAGCACTTTTAATGTATCCAAAGATGTTCTTTGAATGTAAAGAACAAAGTTGTAAAACTCTTTTTTTCTCCATTTATTCACATAGTTGTTTTGCAACCCCCTTTGTTTTCTCATCTTGTTTTAACATTTCTCAACCACATCTCCAAAATCAGAATCAGTATCATACTGATATCACACCTCATGAGTTATGAATATTTAATTATAAGGTAAAAATTAAGGCATAATCAAAGCAAACATGCCAACTACACTTCCACAGAAATTGACCTATCAAATTATTTTTTGAATAAGTTATGCAGCAATGTAATAAAAGGTCAAGTAATTCAAAAATAAGGAAAAAAAAGAAAATTTAAAATACTCACTACAAGAGTGAAAAAGCAAACTGAAATTCACTCAGTAAATAATTTACTGTGAATAGTTCACCCAAATTAGCCAAAGTATGTAAGAATAATTAAAGTAACATTTCCACCACTATGTAAAGGTGATGATGGCTGGGTTTTTTAGCTAATTTCTACAAAAAATTGAAATACTGAAGTCTTCCTTACCAGGAAAATTCATTAGTCTTATCTGTCTTGGTTTTAGAAGGGTTCAATTTTATCTTGAGAGATTAAATCCTGCTTAGTTATGGGAAAAATCTTGTGAAACTGGTCTTTGAGAAAGGGGAGTATGAATTACCCTAAAGAAATTTTCTTTTGAGATCTCAGATAGTATATCTTTGTCTCTCTTTTTGAATGCATCTGGCTTTTTCAAGAAGTAACAAATATATACAAAAGACTCGGAATATATTAAAAATGACAACATAAAAGCAGAACTTATATTCAGTAACTATTAAAATACAGTTCAATATAAAGCAAGTTTCATGTTTGATTCTGAATTATAGCTGAAGTTCATATGTATAATGTCACTAATGTTTTTTTAGCTGACTTCACATTACTTCAATTTTATCATTTTGTCTTATCAGCTCAATCAGAGAGTGTTGTTTAGGCTTATGTCACTGCAAAAAATAATTATTGTAAAATCTTATTTGTTGTCATTTCATAATTACTTCCTGGCAATTTCTTTCCAGTACAATAATTTACATCCAAAGCAAAATAATGGAACACTAAGGAAACAAAGAAAAATAAATTAAAAACTCAGAGTCTGATGTATCCAACAGATTATTTTTCCTATAAACTTTGGGATGGCATAAACCCACATGCTAGTCCTGAAAATTTACATATTTAAATGATCATTACTTATGTGAATGATCTATTTAATATCAGTGAAACCATTCATACGTTCACAGACCTTTACTGTAATAGTTCTCTAAATCTCGGCTATACCCAATAGTGTGTACACATTACTTTCCCTTTTCAAAAGATTCTTAAAAAACCCTGAATGACAAAAAAAACAAAAAACCCTTGCCCTAGCAATGACATAGGCTACCACAGCTATTAGTTCTTTACCATTTATAAAAATGTCTACAGTTCTTGTTGTTGCTTGTTTGTTTGTTTATTCATTTGTTTTACTTCTGACTTTCTAGTTTTCCAATGTATACTCTAAAATCCCCCTTTACTTTCCCACCCAAAGCCGATGAACGGGATTTCCCTTTGAGCCTGTATCTCTTCACTGGTAGCAGAAATTGTTGGTGAGCAATTCACTCTTACAACTAATGCATAGAAGTTTCATTAACAGACATTACAGCAACACATTGCATACTCTGCAAAATAGTGGAATAGTATCACCTTGCCAATGTCTCCTTACTATTTTTGTAAACATCCAGGTCAATGCAATGTGGACAGTGAGATTATGTCTTTCCAATCAGTAGGATATTCCAAAAGTGCACAGCTGTCTTTGCCTCAGTTTCCTTGTCTGCACATTAACGCTAAAATGATTTTCCCAGTACCTGAAGATGTTGAGACAATAACTATTCATTGTTTGTAAAGTGCTATATACTCTAAATGTCAAGTATTGCTAAGGACTATTAACTATCCACAATCCATAAGTTTGATTAACAAATCTCTTAAGATCCTATTAATTTGTCTGTTTTAGTGTTACTGAAACATAAAACTGTCTTAACCATGCATCAAAGAGTGTGTTTGGAGAGTAGATTCCCAAATGGAATAGACTTTTCATCATATTGAGAAATTAAGGAAATTTGCATTTAACTCCAGGAAGTTGGCAAAATCTTCAAAAATCTAACTATTCAGATTTAGCTAATCTAGCCATTTATATAGAAATAAATCTGACGAAATCCCCCAAATGGATTACAGAGTTGGAAAGAATCTACTTGCTGGTGCAAGGTCCTGTTTCAGGCATTTTATTCTAGTTTTCCCCCCACATTGAATATTACCCTGCTACAAAGATATTTGCTAGTTGCCAATGCTGACTGCAGTCATTCGCTGTCAGTCACCAGTCTGCTAGTACAGCAATCAGCTAAAACGAAAGACGACAATGACTTGAAAACAATATTTATAACAGTATGCTAACAGTATTTATCAGGCGCATATCGAAAATGTTAATTGTTTACAGTGGTTTTGCTATACATCCACAATTTGTTTGAAGTTTCATGCAGCACTGCTACAAAATGCAGTTTAGGGCTTAAAATACCTGTCGCCTCCTTCAATTGTTTGGGTTATGATCCAGATCACTTGTTGTAGTCTGAGCACACTTTATAAAGTCTGAATTATTTTTCAATAATATTTTAAAGTCACTTTGCAACATGCCCCAAAAATAAGGCAAAGACGAGAGTCTAATAATTTGGTCTAGGTTGGAAGGTCTGAGGAAACATAGAGACAGGGAAACCACTTCAGTGGACAGCCGTTGCTTTTCGTGGGTAAGGAAAAACCAAGATAGAAACAAAAGGTTCAACCAGCATCTTCAATGTTTCTCTTTGATAATTAGTTTAATTTTCCACAGAGTTGTGAGAATTAACAAAATTTTAATGTACACACAAATTAATAGATTATTTTTTGTTGTGGTATTTGTTTCTTTAAAAACAAAAGAAACACTGCATTAAATTAAAGGACAAAAGGGCATTAGGATCCTCTCAAGAGGATAAGGTCTAGTGGCTTAGTCTGAGTATATCATTCATAAGCAATTAACCTAAGGGCTAAATAATAATAGCAGGGAGCATATGCGTTATTTTCAATTTTGAAATAACTGTATGATGACAGATTATCAAATTGCATTTGTGATTATTTTGACTGTAGTTGTAAGTTTAGAGATGAGATTGTTGTATATGAGCAGGTCCTTATTGGACACAGATTGCAGCATGCTAGCCTTGAAAAATATATCTGTCCATTTTGGGGGGTTTTAATGTCTTAAAATATTTGTATATTTTAGACTGTTGTGGTACTTCGAATTCTCAACAGATGTTTGTTTCCCCTTTTGAGCTAGAATCTTGAGTAAGACAGGGTATAACTTAATCCATGTCCTAAAAAGCTGACATTCAATGAAGAGTGAGAGAGGATATAGAGAAAGATATTTCATTGCATTCTTTTTATGTGGAAGAAAGGGGGAAATTAGGATTGTCCATACTTAACAGTTTCGTTCCTTTAACTGTCTCTAAAGAGATACAGCAAGCACCAATATCAGATGGTAGAAATATTTATTTTAGCTTACTGTGATCCGGTATCTAAAGAAACAGTTTCTGGCATCATAGAATTGCTCCCCATCAACTCATTATGCAAATGAATATAGTTTTTGTTTTCCTTGAGAAAAGTCTTCTCTGGTTTTGTTTAGCCCAGAGGTTCCAAAATTAGGGACCATGACCACAAACAGGATCCCAGTAGTCAGGAGTAGACCGCAAGCCTAGAAGAAATCTGACTGTTGTTCACTGTAGTATGCATGTTCTTTAAAATTTCTATTCAGAGACCGACAGAAAGATACTGACAGAGTAGAGCTGAAGGAGGAAAAACAGTGCAACATACATGTAGTTCTCAAGCTAGGTTTGTAGGGTAGACAAACAAAATACTGTTACCAGCATAATAATAGCCATTTTAGTTCAGGAGAAGGATCCCTAGTCAGGATCCTAACAGTGATCACTGGAACTGCCCAGAGGAGAGTAAGAAAGGGACATATTCCAGAAGAGCAAGGTTGCAAAGCTGCATAGAACTGAAGCACAGGTTTGAGTGCTGGTCCTTGATTGTCCTGACTCCTCAATTGACGGTACACAGCTGGGCATAACTGTGCTCTGTAGCAACCTGCACTCCCCAGACAAGAGCCAGGCATGGTTCAGGGAATATACCGGCCAGGTGCTAGTCCTAACGTGCAGTGTGACGGTCCTTACCTGTTCTGAGGGGGAAGAAAGATTAGCTATACATATGTGACCCTTGTTATACCATCTGTACTCACAGACGAAGAAAGGGCCTGGACCATTTTATTTTCTTGTTTTAAAGGTAGTCAGAGTGGCTAGACAAGGAGCTATTTAAGAGCAGCTATTGTGTTTTTAATTCATATTATATTTTAATCTGCATTAATATCAAGTGTAGAAGAAACATAAGTTACATTGGTATAAAAATGTTTTAGAGACATAACTGCATGTACAGTAAGTAGTCCATTGGTATAAGTACAGTTACAAAAACCCTAACAAAATCTGTACTTTATGTGCTTTATGTTCAGAAAAGTTTAAAAGGTAGACACGGTAATTTTTTTACAAAGTGGCTATAGTAAATCAACAAATGAATCCTTTGAATCTCAGTTACGTGCCTTCATACACAAGGGCAGTCCCTTACTCTGCTATCACTGAACTAGATTTAAACATAATTCTTCTATAAACAGTGGCCAAACCCCTGTAAGTCTTTGAGCTTTCTTACAAAACAACTGCACTTCTGTGCTTTGCTGAGGCTGCCCAACACTAGGTAACCTGGTGAATGAGATAGCCACAGAATGAGGGTGAAATTAAGGTGGAATAGGAAAAAAAAAGGCATTCCACCGTTTTATCTCAACATGCAATTTGTCTTCTGACTTCCCTTGAGAGAAAGTGTGTCAAGAAATAGCCTCAAGAAAATGACAATAACAGCAAAAGTGGTTGCATTAATTTATGGGGAGGAGGACAATGAAACATTTCATGAATTACTTTAACTTTCTTTCTCCAAATAATGTTCCAGCAGGGGACTGATGGTTGACAGCTGTGTTCACTGATAGGTAACCTTGTTGCAGGTTTCTGAAGAAAGATGTTCTTCTTCACTGGACTTGTCTCTGCTTTGTAATTTTTTTTCTCTCCTTAGAGCCAACACAGCTATTGTTACATTTTAAAATATTTCTATCATGTATTTGTTCTTTGAAATAATTAATTTTTTCTTTGCACTGCTTGGCTGATAACATGTCATAATGTAGGCTGCCAAGTGCCAAATGACTCTCAGATTCATTCAAGCATTCAAAGCAAGAAAAACCATTCATCTAGATAAGATCTTATCTGACAAGTCAAGCTCAAGAAATCTCAGTATAATTATATGGTGTTAATGAAGGCCATGTATACAGGCAGTTCTCAATATTAACCTCTGTGTTAGTCTATCAACAGTAATGTGAATCAGTCATTTTAAGTTAGAACAAGTAAGTAGATTTTTTTAAACAACTAAACAACCATCCCCCACGGAAACACTTTATATGAGAAGTTTTCATCTTTTGCAAAGGCTCACTAAGCCACACTTTCCACAGAGAGGTCGTTATCCTATTACTGTTAACCTGTTCTTCTGAACAGGTGTTTGTTTAGAAACCAATGAATAGGTTTTTTTTAATATACAAGGACTACTGCTTGATACAGCATAGTGATATAAGATTTGTTGTCACTTATACTTTTCAAAAATCTAAACTTAAAAAAGGTATAGGGTTGCTCTTTAACAATTGCTGTCATTCACAGTCATATGTTGGGAAATATTCTTAATGGCAAGTGTAGTGCTGCATGACTTTTGTATATGATTATAATATTTATTGCTTGATTTCAAATGTATGCAAAGTGTATTTATTTATTTATATGTTAAGGTTCAATATTACTTATTTTAAAAAAATAACTACAACTAGCCAAAAATGATTCAATCATGTAGTGCTGGCTTGCTTGTTTTGGAAAAGACTGAATTAAGGAAAATGAAACATTTAAAAATATTTTTTATGTTGCAACAATTTCATAAAAAAAGTTTTTCAGGTATAAGCCTCCACCTGCTGAAAGACAGACCTTGTCTTCAGAATGTGCAATAATGTGTAATTTAAAGATTTCAGATAAGATCCAAAAGAACTGGGTTCAAACCCCTATAAGGCATTGGATGCCACAGTATGTGAATTTCCTGTTAACAAAATTGTAGTTACAGCTACCGAAGTGTGTGTGCATGTTTTTTCCTAACTTTTTTTGTTTGTTCCCAGGTTTCACAGTTTTGCTCTAAAAAACCAACCTTTTTCCCCCAACAAAATGACCACTTACAGTACTTTCATCTGTTTTTTACTATTTCTTTGTTACTGAAGAGCTATTTAAAAAAAAAAATATAAAATTACATGTGACAGGTTGTTATGATTATCTTCCTGGTCAGAACAAGACGGTTTTATGAAACTGCATTTGAACATAGAAGAATTGGTGATGGACAACTGCAGAATAACTGGAGGAAGATTTTGGAGTATGTGTGAAACCATACGAAAAAGGCATTAAAGTTGTAAAACTTCACTAAATGACATCAAGAAATACTGCACCATAATGGAGAATAATTGCAACTGGTATCGTACATATATTTATGTATGTATGTATATATATATGTAGATAGGCATGTAGATAGATAGGTAGGTAGGTAGATAGATCAATTGATCACCTTTTACCAAAACCAAATATATCAACAGAAAACATAAATAGAGAGTATTTACCAATTAGGCAAGCATTTGTAGACCTCGGCCATGAAAATGTTTTGGTCCCAGTCCTCTACAGAAAGCAGCCCAATGCATATACAAAGCAGTATCAGAATTAATCCTCTGTCATAAGCAGAGGAACTGTTCATATCAACACAACACTGTGCTTAGGCATGGGGCTTTTTCTGCCCTCTATGGTATCCCTGTGATATTATTTTTCTGTGTGTGAGCCAAGAGCTGGGAAAGACAGCAAGGCAAGCAGGGGCATGAAGGGGGTCATCCCACTGTACCTAAGCAGGCTGAGCAGAGAAGGTGGCAATAATCAGTTTCAGCCACAACTGACAAGCAAGCCCAAACTAGGTTAAAGCAGGGCCATAATCAAGCTAGCCAGTCAAGTTAGTGGGTCAGCATTAACAAGGCACGTGGCCAGGTGAAGGTACACCTGCAATGTAGATCAGGCAAGGGCAAGGCTGTGAGCTTAAATGCAATTCTGAAGCAAAGGATGGGGGAATGCAATCAATGCTTCTCACAGCTCCTTCTCACACAGCTCTTTTCCCAGCAGTCTGACCTAAGGTTACAGCGGCACCATATTGGAGCTGGGCTGGAGCACAGGCATCCAAAACCCTGGGAGCGGGGAAGAAGTTGCAGAGTCTATTGGTGTCCTCAGGGCACGAAAAGTGAATACAAATTTCCTTTTTTTAAAACAAAACAAAACATAGCAAACCAGAACTTTTTTCTCATTGAGGGGTTGGCTATTCTTTCTCCAAAAGTTCAAAGATTTTTTTTATTTTTTATTTTAAACAACACTTCTTTAGTTCTCTAAACTCTAGTTCATTTTTTAACAGGTACATATAATAATACATCTGTCTTCTTTTTTTTTTTTTTTTTTTTTCTGTATTGGAGAATCCTGGTTTATTCAATCTCTTTTCACACATAAGCTCTTCTATAATTATGGACATCTTGTGTTTTCTCCCCGAACTATTTTTGTTCTACCATATCCTTTTTTGAGGCAGGAAAGTATTATAATTGGTAGACAAAATGTGAATCCACCTTAGATTTATGCAGTGAGGTAATTATGATTTCTGTTTTGCTCCTTTCCTAATGATTCATAGCATTATAATTGTATTTTTGGCCACTGGTCAGCTTCAAGCTGATATGTTTTGGGTTAAGGTTTTTTTAATAAAATGATTTGCAATGACTGCAAGATCTCTTTCATAAGTCCTAATGACTAATTTAGAACAAATAACTGTGTACATGCAGTTTCTGTTGTTTTTCCTCATGTACTTTTTTTCATCCTGTCAACACAGAATTGTCTGCCGTTTTATTTCGCAGACACTCAGCAGTGTAAGGTCCTTCTGCAACTCTTTGTAGACAGACTTATTTTTTTATAGCTCCCAGTAACCTCACATCATCAGTAAGCTTTATCACCTAACTATTCATCCTCTGAATATATTGACGAGCACAAGTCTTAGTAGAAATTACTCTGAAATTTCACTAATTTCCCTACGCTTGAATTCAGCAGGGGAAGACAGAATCACAGAATCACAGAATGGTAGGCCTAGGTTGGAAGGGACCTCTGGAGATCATCTTGTCCAAGCCCCCTGCTTGAGCAGGTTCACCTAGAACAGGGTGCACAGGACTGCGTCCAGGCAGGTTTTGAATATTTCCAGAGAAGGAGACTCCACAACCTCTCTGGGCAGCCTGTTCCAGTGCTCTGTCACCCTCACAGTAAAGAAGTTTTTTCTCATGGTCAGGTGGAACTTCCTGTGTTCCAATTTGTGCCCATTGCCCCTTGTCCTGTCGTTGGGCACCACTGAAGAGAGTCTAGCCCCATCCTCTTGACACCCACCCTTCAGATATTTGTAAGTGTTGATAAGATTCCCCCCTCAGTCTTCTCCAGGCTGAAGAGACCCAGGTCTCTCAGCCTTTCCTCATAAGAGAGGTGCTCCAGTCCTCTGATCATCTTTGTGGCTCTCCACTGGACTTGCTTCAGCAGTTCCCTGTCTTGAACTGGGGAGCCCAGAACTGGACACAGTACTCCAGATGTGGCCTCACTAGGGCAGAGTAGAGGGGGAGGATAACCTGCCTCAACCTGCTGGCCGCACCCCAGGATCCCGTTGGCCTTCTTGGCCACAAGGGCACATTGCTAGCTCATGGTCAACGATATATCTAGTCCTTTGTTGCCTCTTTTATGTAGTTATTAATCCATCTGTACAACTTCCCTTTCTTACTATGAAACACTGTAGTGACTTTTTCAAGAATCTTTCCAGAAAGCTTTCTGGAATTCCATATACAGCAAATAACCTGATAACAGAAAGCTAGGTGTTATTTGACTCCATTAGTGAAATTTGATAGATTTAGCAGTCATTACTTACACCTGCAAAAATGTTTTTCTCCAGTATGTCATATGTGTTCTAAGGTGTTGATAGTACAGCCCTGCTGTTATAGTATTCTGTTTGGGCATGAGATTTCAATACAAAGAAATTTGATGTTCCTTGTCATTAGTTAATTTGCTCTCTGTATTTCTGTATTTCAATCTAATCTTTCTTTTAACATACAGTGCCACTCCTCCACACATATGACTTATTCTGTCATTCCTAATGTAAATTGTGTGCTAGCATCCAAGCTACAGTTCTGCACTGGTTATCAGCCTTCCACCACATTTCTTCAATCCCTAGTATGACAATACTCTTATTGAAAATCAGGACTTTCATCTTGGCCAGCTAATTCTTTACATTTCTGTAATTTGTATAGAACCACCTATATATTTGGCCCTGTTCTGGATGTCAGTTTATGTGCTCTGCTTCAATGGAATCTTATTTATAGAGATTGCTCCTATCTATTACTTTCCTGAATGTTATTGACTTCTGTTCTGTCAGGTTTTGTAATACTGCAGAGATTTTATTAGTTCACCTTTGTACACCTGTTGGATTTTCCTCAGTCTTTAGTTTAAAACTTCCCCATAAACTTTATTTTAGGTTTGAGTTTTATTTGCTTTAGATGGAACTCATCCTTCCCTTATAGGCTATTTCAAAGGTTTCCCCAGTTCCTAATAATTTGAGATTTTACCTCTCTAGTTGGTTACAAATGTGGCATAAAGAACATTTCAAATAGTGGAGTGTGAGTTTACCTTGCCCTTTAGAAACTTTTTCATACATTTTTCCCTGTATTGTTCATCTGCCCAAGTATGATTTGCCTCTCAGGGCTTACTGGGAGGCAGATGACTTGTAGTATTTGCCACCCATTGGCAATTTACTATGACATCCTCTCTGGCATCATTAGTTGAGAACACCTAATGGTGGACAATTTAATCATTTATTTATTGTTGCATCTTTTCTGGATATCAGCTGGAATCCTGGTTTGCAAAGGGATCTATACAACGTATGTTGTAATTTTCCAGCTGAGGAAAAAAAAAAGAATTCCAACCATTGGATTGCATTCCCCACAGGTACTAGGGCATAAGTTAAACATACTGATTGCAAAAATACTGAGAAATGGGAATTTAGCTGCTAGACTTCTACTAGTCTTTGGTTTTATTAATAGGCTGTTATTCTATTGTGAATGTGGGGTGAGGTGAGGAAGCACAGGCGAATAAATAAAATACATCTGTGTATGTAGGGTTATAGTTTTGCATTTGTACACATCTGTATGAAATTTGTAGATCTGCTACAAATATTTTCAGAATGGTAGATTAGTGAAAACAAAATAGGTGGACCTTTTTTTTCTAAGCAGCATTTTTTCACATGTTTATTATATGTAACATTTTAAGTATCATACTTAAAACCTGTATGCCCCCCCCCCCAACTCAGAGAGGTGGCATATCTATATTATAAGACACCTATACATACTACACATGTGCATGTTGCCATATTACTTGTCAGTATGGTCCTGATGTTTAGTATTTTTCTTGAAATCTGAAGTCTTGAGTGAGATTCAGGTCAAGAGAATAGACACTTACAGATCAATTGAATTGTCTAGTGCTGGATGTCTATTGCTGTTTGACTACCCTAGGCTGTCACAGACATGATGTGTCATAATAGCTGTCAGAGCTGACATAGCACATACAGAAGACTTAAGTCCCTGAGCATCAGCTGGACACTGGATAGCATACCACAGGTCATCTGAAATAACACTAGATGCCTATGCTGAGGGGACTCAATCAAGTCTTTAGAATTTATCTGTTATACTAACTAAATCTCCACTGACTATAATGACACGTAGACAGTTAGACAAATGTTATGACCAAAAATGTCCACACTCTAAGGTTTTTCTTTTCTCCCCCCACCCCCCACCCCGCCCTGTATAATTAATGTTTATAGAGAAATAGCATGATCTGAGCATGACTTAATGTGGACTGGTTTCTGAGATAGTTTGAAAAGCATTCTCATAAAATGTATTAAAAGCCCAAAGGTGTCTTTATTATTGTTAATAAAAAGTCAATTTTGTAATTCAGGAGAGACTCAACCATATGATTGGGATCAGGAAGGCTATTTTTTTTTTTTAAATACTTATGTTTGGTATTATATTATTTGGTATGGCACGTATCCATATATCTGGTTGACAGTCACATCACAGTACTGGATGTGATGATTTAGGAGCCTTTGCCCAGTTTCTTTTTCCTATTTACATCAACTAAATTTAAAGGTCTTTTCCTTTCATTTATTAGCAAAGATATTATGTTTCTTTATAGTTTGGATTTTTTTACACTGTATTTAATGCTGAATAATCTGAATATGATTCAGAAAAATTAGAAAGAGGAATTTTGCCTTATGTCTTCCATGCTAATATGGAAAGTTTTCCCTTGATTTGGGGGGTTGGTCATGTTAATTAATGCATTTGATCAACCATGAGGTAGAATTAATTGCATTTTTTGTAGGACACATATTTTGCCATAGCACAATTTCTGCCTCCTGCTTTACAGATTTGTTTAAAAGATTATGAATGAGAATGAGAATCACGGAGAGGTAGCAAAGAACTTTTCCAGAGAGAACGAACTACAATTTTACCCATTAGATTTCACTATTGGTAATGTCTTTTACTTGATATTTCACATCACTGCTTCCAACACAAAAAAGATATGGCAGTGAACTTTTAGGAAATTCGTATGATAATTATTCTACAAAGTAGAGTGTGTTCAGGACATATGATTCATATCTACTGAAGGAGTAAATTCAGTACCTTGTTTGAGAAATAAAGCCTTGTAGTAAGTACACATCATATATATTACAAAAGCCCAATTTATTCATTTTCTGATTGAAGTAATACAAAGCTTAAAAAGTTCTTATTATCAGAAATAGATTATGCAATGAGAAGAACATGTTCATAACAACTGTCATTTGTTTTAAGTTTAAAATGGATGTAGTAGGGGAGAAATGCTGTAAATGAATGCAAAAGTTGCTGTCTTTCATGTAAATTTGTCAGTCATTGTGACTGCCTCAAGCCTACTTTGATTTTAAAGATTGCTGCTAAATGTGTGTTATTGGCTTTTTTTTTTCTTTTTTCTTTTTTCTTTTTTTTTTCTTTTTCATGACATAGTCAAGATAGATAAACCGAGACATCAACATTTGCTGGAGAGGAATTCCTCCTTTCCCGAAAGACAGAAAAAAAGTTGTCATCTCCACTGTTGTAAAACAAACAAGTTAACAGCCCAATGAAGCCATAAAGGAACATAGGAACAATCAGTGAAATACTACGAGACCTTTCTTTTGGTGTTTTCTCTAAATTCCGGTTAGTATTTGAGCTGAATCCCAGCTTACCCTATCTCTTTCCATGTGCTACTCAGACCTTTCACAGATGCCAAAAACCACATGCACATAAATAAACAAACTTAAAATGTTCCTTCTTTGTTGTAGCCATCTATTCTGTGATTTTTTACTTCCTCTTTCCCCAAGTAACGATGTGGTTCATTTAGTGTTTTCATGTTTTTAAAGCTCAATTTCCGTGAAGGCTGCTTGTAACAGTTCCCTTTCTTTCCTGTGCTCACAACCAAAGCTCCTTTTATCTCTCATCCAGCAAGCTGCAGTCACTCTTTTGCAATTCATTGATTGCTGCTAGGTGGATCTCAAATATCGGCCATTCCATTTGGCAAAGGAGAAAAATGGGTAACCATGTATCAGAAATGCACTGTACCAGTTCATGTGACAAACCAACACAAGGCTTAGACCGCAGTAACTATTCCTCACCTCAAACTCCAGACCATTCTTTTGGCCTTTCGGTTGAGGCAGCTGAGGAGTACTGAAATCAAAGGCAAGTGGTCAAAATCTTGGAGAGCTGAGCTATAGCTGTGATGTCAACATGTATAACTGATAAGAACAGAAAACAGAGATCAAGAAGACACTGCTAGGCAATACCTTTTTCCCCATTTCTAACAGTACTGGATACAGGGAAACATTTTTTATTAAAAGAAATAAGTGAAAATATTTCATACCCTTTAGGTTTTCAAATTTTTTGGTGATACATCCCTTTCTTGACAAGTTTTAGAGAAGCAACACCCGCCCCCCCCAAAAAAAAGATGAAAACAAATAAAACTTCAAATAGATGCAATTTTTCTAGGAAAGTATCATCCTTTTACTGTATTCAAGGAAGTCTTAGAGGTTTTTTTTGTTGTTATTTGTTTCTTTGCTTTTGTCTCAGTCAAAACAACACAAAAAGTGCAATGACAAAAAAGTTTGCATTTCAGTTTGTATATTGTGTACAGTGTGAATCCATACTCTCTTCTTTTTTTTTTCTTTCCTTATTAAATGAGCACCCAGATACTCTGGTAACAGGCACTTTACATAGTGAATACTTATCCAGAAACACTTTTTCCCCCCCACTTAATTTACATATCAAGATATTGTTTATTTCAAAATAAAAGCAATTTGGTATTAATTCCTTTTTAAAATGCTTATTTTATTAAAGTTCATGGATTTAATTGCTATAAAAGGAATTATTTTTTCTGTAACAAATAAGAATTTTGTCAATATGAAGGAATAATTCTGAAAAATGACTTAGGAATTTAAAAGGTTGTTGTTGCAATAACTAACTTTTATGTTAGTCATTTAAGCAGTGAAAAACAGCATTCCAAGTGAGCCACGTACCAAGTGAACAGGCACAAGCTAGTCCTGATCCAAAACTTCTTTAACCGTGCAGGTGATTCTCTAAACAAGAGCTAATAAATCCTGCTGAGAGATGGCAATGTGAGCTACTATTCCAGTGTTATTGCAGAAAGGGCTGTCATTTTAAGATGTCACTGCCCACCAGTTACTTATTGCCACCTCTCAGCTGGATGTTATCACCTCACATAACAGCCAGGTGGTTTCAGTATAATGCTGTACAGTTTCATGTAAAGTCTCTGAACAGACTTTAAGAGGATCAATCTGCCATTTGCTCATTGAAATAAAGGCCATAGTAACTTGCACTGTGGGGAAGATATACTGAACCCTGAGAGAGAGAAAAGAAAAAGTACTTTAGTATTTAGGAACCAGGAACCAGGAATCAGAACTGCTTTATCCTTCCAATTTTTTCTTAGTTACAAAGGGAAGTGAAGTGCACAGTAAATCTGGTCCAGTGACTTACTACAGATAAAGAAACTCATTTTTACCTCCTTTAAATTTTTATATAAGTAAACTTATATATGATTTATATAAACTTTGCTGTACGTGTTTACTCTTCTACTAAAGAAAGTGAAAACAAATGTATATACAATATAATACAAATGCCTAACAAGAATGTTTTGTCACTTGTGGACGGAAAATTAAAATATTATCTTTCAGACATGTTATCCTTCTGAAATTCTGTATGACAAAGAGGTGGTATTAATCTAAGGACCAAGCAGGAGGGAAAAATACTTTGACCCGTTTTATGGATTTTTCATAGCTCTGGTATGGTTTTAGATTCTGCTCCTGTAACTTTGTACTTTCACTAACATTTTAATCAACAGCAGAATGGAACAATTATTTATTTATGATCAATATCCAGCACAATCCTGAGAACTGATGGCATGACGCACAGAGCTCTGGGTCCTCTTGTGCCTTTTATTAATATTGCACCTGCTAGTTTGTTGTTACTGACATACTAACTGATCTGCCAAGTGCTGGCTCACTCTTGTCACCAAAGCCTTATGACTGCTTTTTTTAAAGAAAGTCAGGCCCTTTCACCTTTTTACTGAGACTTTTGCTTTATCTCGTTTGGACATTAATTTCAGACCCACTATGCCAACCAGTGAAGTTTTGTTTTAGCAAGGTAAAGAGTAGGGGAACCCCTCAGGTTTCAGAATGGTGGAGCAGAACTCTCTTCTTTCCCTCCCCTTTCTACTGAAGTCAGGAGTCATACATTTGGAGAAGGAGAGGTGCAAAAGCAAAATGAGGAATCAGACATTCTCTGTCCTTGTCTACAAACTATTAGTCTGGGGACATTTAGGGTCGATGACTTCTATGGGAAGCCTATTCCGAATTTATCTTGTATTCCTTCCCTACATAAGACTTCCTCAGGCAGCATCCTGCTATTCTGCCCAGTTGGCTTGATTTCAGTCAGGGTTGCTTTATGTTAGATTTCTAGATTCAGTGAAGGCAGTATTTGGTATTATTTGTTGCCAACTAAAAAGAATTCCTTTAATGTAATAGTGGTGAGATACTTCAGATGGATGTGTTTCCGTATCTGTATCCTGGAGAACTAATCTAAGGAATCACACTGTCTTTCTATTGAAACTGTTTTGGCATGTGTTCTGTGCTGATGGTTAGCTAGCTAGCCTGGCAAGTCAGAGATTTGGTTAAGGTTAAAGGAAGTAGACCTTTAATTCCATTTGTCCAAAAGAAAATATTGACTTTGACATTGGCATTGGACTTACGTTAACTGGGTATTCCTTGATATTGCCAACTTTGTGTTCCAACATTTATTTCTACCTTCTATTTAATTCTGAGTTACCAGACCTACATTTAAAGAAGTAGATTTCTACTCAGTGTGGTTGGAGAGACACCAAAAATGTTAATCAGGTATATCTTAGAACCTGGAGTCACAAGATAATAATAATAATAACAACAACAACAACAACAACAACAACAACAACTACTACTACTACTACTACTACTACTAAATAGTTGTCCACCAGGTATTTTTCAGGTATACGTTCACTGTGAATAGCTTCAGACTATTCATAGCCACTGTGAATAGGCTAAGCATTGGCTAACAGCTTCAAAAGCAGAAAGCTTGGAAGTGAGGCCAAGAAATGTGGCTGGGGAGCTGAGGACTGAGACTCAGAAACCTAGAGGCAAGGTCGGGAGAAGGATCGAAAGACGTACGAAAGGTTTGGGCAAGACAAGTTCAGTGTGGGTATATGAGGGATGCTTTTGGGATAGACACTATACTTTTCTCATTTTTATCCTCTCTCTTCCTCCTCCAACTTCTAACCTCCCTCCACCCTCTTATGCTTGTCTCAGAAATTTCCTGCTTGTCTACTGAAGTCAACAGGGGGCTACTCTACCTGATGAGAATGTGGGAACAGCGATGAAGGAGTACCAACAGGGATAAACATGGGGTTCAATATCAGCTGTCCTTTTAAACAGAAGTTTGAGCTAAGAAAAGCAAAGCATAACATTGCCTGAAAACTTCTGAATTATGATGTGATGGGGTTTGATCAAAATAAAAGATAATACTTTTCTAATTATGCAGGTAGAAGACTGGTAACCTTATCAATAACACATAATTCAACTTTTTTGTGACTATGACTAAACAAACTGCTTAAAAAATATACAGGAATTTATTTGTAAACTTAGCCTTTTGCCTGTTATACAGCTATGATGTATTTTTTGCTCTTGCTCATGAATGTAATATTCAAGAGCTGTTACACAGTTTTCAACATCTCCTTGGTGTGTTCTTTATGTTACAACAAATGAAGAAAAGTTTCTGATTTCAATTAACAAGGATATGTACCTATCTGATCCTCTGGAGGTATTCTCTATTGTCTTTTGTACACATGCTTTTCCACTGGCTTATGTCCTTGAAAAAGCTGACAGAAACTACTTCAACTAATATCTGTATGACCATGAAAACTTTATAGGCCTTTCTTCAGCACGATTCCATCAGGTAGAAAGAAGTAATCTGTTAGGGGATTCGGTAGCCCAAGAGAGGTGAGCCTGCCATAGCTCCGTATCCCCAAATCCAACCAGTAGTGAGGCTGAGCATGTATTCCCAGTAGGCACAAACACATATGTACACCACAGATACACATATATACATGGCTGGTAACACAGATCAATGGATATACACATTCAGCACTCACACGACAACCAGACAACCCCAGTGGCTCCCCTCACTGGCTGAGCAGTATGAAGGTCCACTGGTAAGAATATATACATACATACGTACAGTGTGAATCCCTCCAGCAGCTGGGCTCAGAACCTCAGTCTACCCAGTACCTGTCCCTGGATCCCAGTCTCCCCATTTGCTAGCACCTGGGCATACAAATGTCAGAGGCAGCAGCCCCACTCCAATGGCTAGTAGACTGTCTCATTCAACCCCACACATGCACATGCACTCTTGCAGAGCTCACTGGGACCTCCCTGGTCCCCAGTAGCCAGCCTGTATTGATCTCAGTCTTAGACACACACACACACACATCTCACTCCTGGACACCCTCAGACCCTGCAGTCTCTCTGGCCAGGACTCTTCTGGTCCCACCGACAGCCAGATCCTCCTGTGGTCTCACCCTTAGAGTCACCCTTGGCTCGCAGGCCACTTTGCCTGCTTATTAGCTAGTCTGGCTTGATCTTCCCTAGCTGGACTTGGTCTGGCGGGGATGGAATTAACTTTCTTTGTAGCAGCCCATATAGTGCTGTGCTTTGCACTTTTGGCTAAAACAGCGTTGTTAACACACCTATGTTTTGGCAATTACTGAAGAGTCAATCATGGAATCATAGAATAGTTTGGGTTGGAAAGGACCTTTAAAGGTCATCTAGTCCAATCCCCCAACAATGAGCAGGGACATCTTCAACTAGATCAGGTTGCTCAGAGCCCTGTCCAACCTGACCTTGAATGTTTCCAGGGATGGGCCATCTACAACCTCTCTGGGCAACCTGTGCCAGTGTTTCACCACCCTCACTGTAAAAAATTTCTTCCTTATATTTAGTCTGAATCTATTTTAGTTTAAAACCATTACCTCTTGTCCTCTCGCTACAAGCCCTAATAAAAAGTCTGTTCCCATCTTTCTTATAAGCCCCCTTTAAGTACTGAAAGGCCACAATAAGGCCTCCTCAGAGCCTTCTCTTCTCCAGGCTAAACAACCCCAAATCTCTCAGCCTTTCTGCATAGGAGAAGTGTTCCAGCCTTCTGATCATTTCTGTGGCCCTCCTCTGGACCCACTCCAACAGGTCCATGTCTTTCCTCTCCTGAGGGCTCCAGAGCTGGACACAGTAGGGGTCTCTGGTGGGGTCTCTGGACCCTGGTAGAGTCTCACCAGAGTGGAGTAGGGGGCAGAATCACCTCCCTCGACCTGCTGGCCACACTTCCTTTTATACAGTCCAGGATATGGTTGGCTTCTAGGCTGCAAGTGCACATTGCTGGCTCATGTCCAGTTTTTCATCCACCAGTACCCCCAAGTCCTTCTCCGCAGGCCTGTTCTCAATCTTCATCCCCCAGGTTCTGTTGATACCAGGGGTTGCCCCGATCCAGGTGCAGGACAATGTCAAGGCTTTCTGTCCCCTTCCCCTCCAAAAGCTAATAGGCTGGGGATGGGCAAGAGGTTGGATGAGGACACAACTAGGACAGCTGACCCAAACTGACCAGAGGGATACTCCATACCATATGGCCCCGTGTTCAGCAATAAAGAGCTCACGCAAAGGAGGAAGGGGAGACATTTGACTTCCCCAGTAACCATTAGGTGTGCTGAGGCCCTGCTTTCCAGGAAGTGGCTGGACATCTGTCTGCTGATGGAAAGTAGTAAATTAATTCCTCTTGTTTTGCTTACACACACAGCTTTTGCTTTCCCTGTTAAACTGTCATTATCCCAGTCCACAAGTTTTCTAACCTTCCTTCCATTTTCTCCCCATCCTGTGGGAGAGGAGAGTGAGAGAGAGGCAGGGTGGATGTTCAGCTGCTGGCCAGGTTCAACCCACCACACTAGCACTCACAAACTCCTTTACACATCGATACTCTCTCTAGCTGCTGTACTCATGGGCCCCTGTGACCTGAGGTCCCACTCCAGCTGCTGACACTCAGACCCCCATACACACACGCACATCAAATAGAGAGCCCGTCACCCAGGGAAAGAGTTAGAAATGGAGTTTAATAGGAAGATGGGACAGACTGCACTGATCCCATGCAGACAAGTTTACCGAGCAACAAAATGTTAACATGTGACAAACCATTTCTGTCCCCTTATCCTCCTATTTCCCCATGTTTGTTCCTCCCCAGATCAACTAGATCCACCCCTTTCTCTGCCTTTTGCTCCTCCTCTAAACATCGCATAAGAAGTCCTGTGTGATCCCCAAATGCTCTTCCCCTGTACCCCATAACGTGTCTTATACTGCTAGGCAGTGAACCCCCTCAGTCCAAAAGGTGCTCTGGTGTTCACCCATCTTGACGGGTTTCACCCCTGGACGCTGGGTCTGAGGGTCTCCTGGGATAGCCCTGGGAGGAGCCCAGGCAGACTATCTGTTCTTCTGAGTCTTTAATTTGGGTTCCCCACATCTGCCATTGTACTCCTGTGATCCTCTGTAGACATGGGTTTTTTGATGGGCTTATGGCTCCTGTGATGGGCCTGGGAGTAGTCTAGCAGAGTATTATTTGGTCCCCACCTGCCATTGTCTCTCTGATCATTTGTGGGTGTGCAGACGAGCTTTTATCACATAACCTAATACAATCCAATTGTAGCAAATGGATTCGGTCTTTTGGGGTTCCTTCCTTTTTTATTGTCCCTAGGGCACTCTTTCTATTATAATACAATTAAGGAAGATGAGTTTCAGGGGCCTTTATCAACATCAAAGCAGAAAAAGAACTATTAGATTAAGTAACAGAGGTCCTGCCCAAAGCAGCACCTGAGTGAATTGCAGACTACTGCCAATCCTCTTAACTAAATATCATCAATTGGAAAGGGAGAGTGTTCCACTGTCTCCACTGCAATACATTTCCTTCTGGATTACTGTTCAATTAATTAACCTGCCAGATACTACTTACCCCTTGGGCTATAAAATCTGTGTATTTTTTATTATTATTTTGCATTGAAATGGATCACACACATAGTATAATGCATAGCATCTGCACAAGATCATCATGTTTACATTGTTACATAATCCATGTATTACAGACTCAAACAATTGTACAAATACAGAGGCTACAATTTTTAAAATAACATCCCAACATATTTTCAGGAAGTTCTAGATAATTTTGGCTACAGGTGTAGGAAAGCATTTTCTCTGAGACATTTTGATTTATTTTTTGACACCACTGTGAGATCAACTTAAGGAATGATGTGAAAGGCAGATTTAGGTTACACACACAAAACCATAAATCTCTCCTAGCAGTAAGAACAGTGAAGAAGTCAGATCATCTAAAGTCAGTGTCCGATCCCCATCACTGGAAGTTTTTGAGAACAGAATGATAAAAGCAACCATCCAGAACATTGGCACAGTTGCTACTGACTTTGGGCAGAAATAAGCTAGTCAACCTGTCAAGACCTATTCCCATTCTTTTTTTGTCAGAAAATGGTGTTTCTATGATCCTCACAGTCGTACCATTATTTCACCAAACAGTGACTGTAACAAGATATTGGAAACTGACTCCTTAAATTCTTATAAGGGGAAATGACACTGGCGTTTGGATAGATCTTGAGATTTATTTCCATGTGAAACAGCAAACATGCTAGACTGGTCCAACAAAGAATTAATTTGCCTCAGAATTTTCAACCCATCAACCAAGTCTTTGTCCCCAAAAGGAATTCAGCTTCAGCAACTGGATTTAGAGACTGAGATAAACTGGGTAATCATTTTGTGCAGATATTTTCCTCTCTTTGTAGGATGCCTCTCCAAAGGACTAAGAGATCACAAATTCTACACCATCATGGTCTGGTGATATTTACCACCTAACAACAGTAAGAGAAGAACCAAAATAACCTAAAAGACAATGCTTCTACTCCCATGTTGAACTCTTCTGTTAGAACATTCCCTGATGATTAACACAGTCTCAAGTTACAGACTATAGGTTTGTGGAAATGCCTCTGTTTGTGGTTGGATCACCCTTTAGGTGGTTATTACTGACAGTGCTGGCAAGTCTGAAGGTGTGGGAGAGGATGTTTATATATGTAGTGCTATTTATTAAAATCAGTTAAAGAGAGAAGCTTTCGCAAATGTTAAATAGTTACAAAAAGCTACTGGTGTCTGAAAGTTAATAAATATATCAATTAATATTGATGATTTTTTTTTTCCCCAAGAAAAGTAGAAACAAAATTGTGTTTACTAGACTAAATATAGTTTCACTCAGGGAGGCTTAGTGTAACAAGGACTGCAGCTGGGTATGGAGCTGTCATGCTGCTGTTGTGCATAGTGTGAAATCACTTCTCTTCTCTTGATATTTTATCATCTACATACAAGGGAACAATATCACCCCAGGAGAAGCTCTGTTCCTCTGTGGATGAACTGTTCCTGGAAACCAAGCTGACACTGTGTCTTGGTGAAACATGCAGGTACCCCTTTGTAGCACCAGTTTCTGAATCCTGAATAGAGGGAGACAGGTTTTGGTAACAAAACATCTAATATCTACAGAGGAAAGGACTTCAACCAGATCTGTTCCCAACATTTCCCTGTTGGATATATTTGGGCTGGCCTCTTGTTGTTCTGAAAGGTGTTCCTTAGGCACTGGATGTGGAGCATAGATGTTTAATTTAAGGCTGGAGATTGTGCTTCAGGGGGCAATTGTGGACTTCTGACACTAGTTCAGCAACATCCAGAGTCTTCACTGAACTTGGGCCTCTGCAACAAAGGAACAAAAGGCTAAATGAAATGTAGGGGAGAACTCTATAAAACAGAAATAGAGATAATATTTAGTATACAGCATACAATATACAGTATAAAGTACATAGCATGTAATGTGTAATATATAATGTGTAATGTGTAACATATAATATATAATATACATGGAAATGAAGTATACCAGGAGAATGCTGGATTCACATCAATTAACAATGGCATTCCTTTCTTTTCCCTTCTCTGTTCTGTAGTGTCTTTGAAAATTAGGGTCATAATTTTCCTACATTTCCTCAGAACACACCAACTGATTAAGAAAAAAAATACTGCTTTGGGATTTGTGCTTTGTATGCATGGGAAATCCTTAAATGAGGTGCTTCAGGCTGTGTTTGATTTTCTGGGCTTGCAAAAAGGTGTTTAGTCACTTGTGTTTGGCCAGCAGGGACTAGATTCTTTGTGTGCAAATGCATCCTTATATACGCAGATGAATGTATGTGTATGGTAGGCCTTTATTCCTCCAGTGATTTTGTCTGACTTGTTTGAAAGCATGTAGATCGTTCCTCTTACTTGTCTTTCTTGCTTTCAAAAAATGAATGTTTTAAAAAAATACAACCCCCCCAAAACCAGTACATTTATATCAGTCCATCATTAAAAAATCATGGCTTCTAATTAATTATTAATTATTGAGAGGAAAGACAACATGCAGTAGCCTCAGGGTTGACAAGCTGTCAAGAATGCCTGCCAAGGCTGCCAGGTTCACCAAGCTCCTGGGTAGTCACCACATTAAACACAGAAAGTTAAATGACATTTCCTGGAACCTGGAGAATAGCAACTGGACATAAAAGAAACTTTTTTTTTTTTTAAACATCAGTATCCTTTATTGCTTCTTATTCTTGGCAAAAGATAGAACACAATGGAAAATCTGTTAAGCAGACAGCGGCACATAAGTGCTGGAGCAGCTAATAGATTCCTACAACAGCACATGGAGAAAACAGTTTGGAAAGCCAGTTATCACAAAGGGATAAACTCCTTCCTCATAAATATATTTTGTATAAGTATAAAAGATAAAGTGACTGAAGACAAATAAGAACAGAAATCACAGGATGCAGAACAGCATGCAGAACTGTCATCACTATACTTTACAGTGCAAAGTAATTTTAGCTGGCCATTTACCATGCAATTAGGTTTTATTAACCACCTGAACAAGGAATAGGTCTGTACCATGGAAGTCTTTGACCTGTTGTAGTGTTCCATGCACCCTGTCAAAACGGTCTTAAAACATTATAAGATTGTAAACAGTTAGGGAAAGAGACATCTTTTCTTAGAAATCGTAATAGAAGCAGTCCTTGTGAAGGAAAATATATATGCTGTGAATCTCTTCGAAAAGAAAAGCATATTAAAGGAGGAAACACCATGATACCTCTCATGTTTAAACACCACTAGCAAAAAAGAATTTAGTAAACCTTCCAAAAATGTATTGGTCCTGGGGACTTGTCAGGCTATCTACTGAAAGAATATTACTAGTAGAAGTAAGCAAATCTATTTGAAGTGAAAAGATTGTTTTTCAGTTAAAAACACATGTTAAAATAATCTTTTAATACCCCACATGCTTAAGAAATTAATAATAAAACATATAGATATTTTGAAACTTTCAAATAATACTTGGAACTCTTGAAATCATTACAGGTAAAAGTATTATCTTAAAACAGCCTTTATAGATTCCTGGAATTTCTCTGGCAGAGATCTCAGACTTGCAAACTCTTTCCTGAATGAAAAAGCAGAAAGCGACATTTTTTCACCCTAGTTATATATATATTCAAAGAGCTTTAAAACCTGTTTCTAAATTACAGTGTCCATGTGAATTGGAATATAACCTAATTTTCCATAGTTTGAATTGAAGTCAAAATGTTTCAACATTAATTGATGAAAGATCAGAGGTGATCATTTTTGTATGATCAATTTTACCTTAGATAATTATGTTCAGAAAGAACTAATATGGAGATTACTGTACATTGCCATGGTTAAGTGTTTTGTTGGGAAATTATGCTTACTGATGGACTGTTACAGAATAAACTTTCCCTATACAAGGGGCTAACATAAATGAAAGTTCTGTTGTTAATTTCAGTGGGATCATGCCTTTAACTTCTGTACTGAAAAATGGAAAAAAAATTGGGGGAACGCTGTAATAGAAGTCAATATTTGCCAAATTCATTGGTCTAGAAATTTCTACCTGTACCAAGGATGTATCTGAAAACTGAAAATATTCTAACCCATAAAACACAAGCTTTTCTCCTCTATTTCTTTAAGACACTCCAAAAATATTATCATGAGAAAAACACACCACAAAAAAGAGCATAAGTAAATCTGGGAATAAACATGCCATATGTTTATTGTATGTGCAATATTATAAAAAAGATAAAGATGAACCAGTTAAACAATCTCAGTAAAAAAAATTACATACATCCAAAAACAATTTTCAGTTCAGCATACAGTAAATGATCAAAACAATATAAAAGAACATTTCATAAAAGCCCTAGAAAAATCATAGAAGCTGTATATTCTTTGGGCGACTTCAAGAGTAAAGAACAGATTTTTTTAGGATTGAAAAACAAGGAGCACAAAAATCAAACCACCATGGCCTGTATTTTTTAATTATGGATGACTTATTAGATATGTTTTCTACAGTGTATCGTAATATATATACACAGAATAGTCAATAAGAGGCCAGATTCAGCAGTGTAACTTATTCTGGTCCAGTAGGACTTTGATATGCACAGTACTGTGTGGTATTCCCCCCCGCCCCATTGTTGCCAAAATATTTCATCATGATTCAGTGCCCTCCTGAAAGACACATACACTTTCTTTGTTATTGTCCAAGTACCTGTAAGCTAATGGATGGTCGTTTCAAATTAAATCATGAATTTGAGTGGATTTGTACTTTGCCACAAAAGATTTACTATGGGGTGCATGTGACTTTTCCCAGTCTGTCTTACTCTCATTATTGTTTAGAAATGTTGTAAATTTTCTGTTCCCTAGGGAATTTCTTTTTTATGTCGAAGGCAGCCCTGAGCCTTCAGCTCTGCTTTTTAACCTCTCCCAGAGCCATTCCTGCTACATCTATGAAACATGTGCAGGACTACTCTTTCTGACACTGTGGCCAGTTGGCTTGAAAGAGCCTATGTCCCCACTAATAAACTCTTTTACACTCCAGAACAAGGTGCCTGTATCAAAACTACATCCTGGGAATGATCCTACTTCCATGCAAACTCATGAGCCACAGCCAAGAATCCTTTGGCACAGGACAAAATTGTGCCAGAAACTAAGTTAAAAATTTAACAGTATAAACGATTATGTTTCAGTACCTGGGAACATTGCCTGGCACTGTTTAATTTTCTACTATGGTTATAACTTCAGAGTTTTCATAGGATATAATTAGACAAGACTGAAGAGCGTAGGTCCTCAAAGGTATTTATGCATCTAGCTTCCATTTCTTTCAATGAATTTAGGCCCCAAAACTGCCTTTAGGAAGTGGGCCAAAGTGCACAGAATAAGCATATACACCTCTGCAAACTGATGTAGATCCAAGTCCTGTTTAGTGTGGAAGCAGCTTCCTGGAATTCTGAACAATCGCACATACACAACATCCACTGCTGTATATCAGCTGTCTGTTACTCCTCGCTCATTTTGGTTTGCTTTTTATACAGCCTCCACTTGGACAAATGAAAATATTTCTGTGAAAACATCTCACCCCTCACTCTTGAAAGCTCATGTCAAACAAATGGTGGTAACTTATGTCACTAGCTAGAATGTTAGATTTATTTACCATTTGGAAAATACTGCAAGCAACTAAAGCAACTTATGTTTAAAAGCACAGTCCTCCCCTTCCAGCAGATTTTAAGCCTATAAAGATGGCTGGCTACTGTTTAGATAGAAGCATAAAAGACATGAGGGCAAACTATTGCTGCCATGCATAGGCATTTGAGAACAGCAGTAACATTGAGGGCTGTGCTTTGAACTGCATAATGCGTACCCTGTTTTCTGTGTGGACGGTGGTGTCCTGAAAATCTCTCTCAACAAATTTCCACATTATCACTCTGTTGTGGCTGGCTGGACCTGCCAACTGAGATTACTTCTCATGTTCTGTCTTTGTCTCACCTCCTGGCTGTTGTTCCTCTCCCTAGGCATTTCTGTTTTGATTCTTTGCTTTGTAAGAAGCTTTAGTAGTAACGCTAGCACATTAAGCTACAAAAAAACCCCGTGCTCAGCATACACTAAGGGTTTCAATAAAACCCACAAAAGCAAGAAGACTCAGATCCACAGCAAGGCTTCACTGTATGTCTACCTGAAATTACTTATAAGGTGGCAATTAATGTTGTGCACACATAATATTTATTACTATACTATACAGCATTCATACACATGCATAGATGTGTTCATAGACACATACATAGCAGGCCACTCCTGGCATTTCTGATGTGGAAGAGTCACTGAATAGATCATCTGGACCCCAATGTGTTTCTCCCAGTGGATTTACTGTTACTGAGAGGCCATTGATGTTTTGTTGGTATTACTGACTCTGGACAAGTCACATAAACTCTCAGTGTGATAAGTATAGCCAAACTGACAATTATATTACCCCTTGAAAAGTATTTTGAGATCTATGGATAAAAATGGCGGTACTGTAAAGCAGTTTGTCCCACCTGAAATCTCAGGGACTATTCAGATAAAATACAACCTCAGCATGAACAAAAATGTGAGATGCGAATAAAGTTACACCACATTATTACCACAGCATATTTATTTTTTATTACTCTTTCACTGAATGTGAGAAAGGCTAATAAACCAAATAAGCCTAAGATGTGTGCAGAAAACATGATCAGTCATCAAATAAACCATGTATTACTATGAGAAACAGAATATGTGAAGGCTTATATCCTGTGACCTTCCAGCTTTTAAAGTTTGTACAAATTGTCAAAGTTTTCTGTCACTAAAAACACTGATTTATGTCTCTCCTCCAACAGATGCTTCCTTTCATAAAACCTGTAGGAACTTCAGGTCTACACTTGTAATTAAAAGAAGCTTCTTAGAATAAGTTCAAGTATTGGATCCCTGATTAGTTAAATATTAGCTCTCCCAAGGGCTCTGGTTTGCATTGCTCCAACTAGAACTGCCTGCTATACAGATCTGCTCTTGATGAGGTTAGTTATAAACCCTATATACATGAGTCAGGGCCACTTGGGCTTACAGCAAGGGATTGAATTCTAACTCTTTTTTTTATTTAGCTATATAAATAAAAGAGATCACCATTGTCAGATTTGGCCTAAATTGATAATCCAGTTAAAAACATTACTACAGACAACTGACAGACAAATACAGAAAGATATACACTCAAACATCTAGACAATCTTCTTGTACCACCATTAAATTATGCAAGCAGGACAAAAGCTGATTCCTGAATGAGCAATATCGTTAGTATCAATATTGCTGTCACATGCGAAGCATCTTAAGTTCATGGGAGAGATGTGATCCCAAAATAAACATAAGAAGAAAGGTTTGAGATGACATGGTAGAAAAACAAAAATCTTAATTTTTAATGACTTTTCAAGAAAAGCAGCACACTTCTTTTCAAAGATCTTTCCTGAAGATTTAGTTGTTTTCACTTAGTGATTATCTGGCTAATCCATTAGCTCTCTTTATGTGCAGAGGGGGAGGGCAAAATTCCTATTCTTTTAATTTGCTAATCTAATGTAGGATTCATTTCACTAACGTTAGAGCATCTAAAAGTCACTCATTTTAGTCCACAGTCATCACATAGTTTCTTTCTAGAGTCAGTGGAGAGGAATTGTCATCATCACAGAGTGATTAATCTGCTCTAACTTCAGTGTCTAAAATAGGTGAAAGAATCACCTTCTGGAGGTGCCCGCTTTTCTATATCGTCTGTAAAGCCACCTCCAGTAAGTCGCTAACAATAGACACCTAACTTTGAAAAGCTTACATTTAAATCTGATCAATTCCATCTCAACTGATTTTTCTTGTAACAAACCATGATTACTTGAACGGTATTTCCACCAGTGACGAGGGTAAAGTGTTCTTTGTTTCAGCATCACAAATCATTCAGATTCCCATTCTGCTGGTCTGACCTACAAAGAATCATGCTTTATTTGTAGTGGAGAATGACACTCAGCATTGAGGAAGGGTGGAAGAGCTTGATGCGAGGTTACTAAGTCCTTGTAGAGGAGGCTGAAGCATTTACCTGCCAGAAGTTCTTTTTCACTGTTCGACTGCACTTTACTGATTGGTAAGTACTTGCATTTCCTGATTGCTTTTGATTCAGATTGCCACACAGAGGATGATTTTTCCCTTTTTCTTTCCTGATACAACTGATGGGGTTTTTTTACAATGTTCTGCCTGGCCTTTTTTTGCCTCATGTTCAGCTTCAGTTTTGTGAGTTCATCTATGGCATCCCCAGATCACATATATGATACTATCTGTCCCATGTTACACAAAATACCTGAAATTCAGGTTTCTTTCCAACATTCTTCTCTTTGTGACACTTGCAGTTTCTATACTACTCTTCTACACTTGCAGCCTTTGGGACACTAGACTTAAACCCTGCCTCTGAGATTTTTGCTACTAACACAAGCACTTTTCTTCCCCTTTACAATACATAAGAAATGCCTGATATCCACACATTATTTTGAGCATTGGAAGCACGAGAGTGAGTGTCTGATTAGAAAAATCCTTCAGCATCTCATCCTTGTTCAAGGTTTGGAAAGCGTACCTACTGCATTCTCTTAACACTCCTTTCACCATGCCAGAGATTATCTCCATTTATCTCATTTCACATGGGATCTTTTTCTGATCTGCTAGCTAAATCTAATACCTCGGGCAGTTTGCTTCACCTTTCTGGCCATATACGTGGCTTGCAGTTCATCCTCAAGTCCTTCGTAAATTATTTCTGAACTCGTTTATCAGCTTTATGGTAAATTGTACTAAATTAGCTTCTGGTGAGTGCTAAATAGAGTTTTATATATTTACATATTTGATGCTGTGGAATTCATATATTATTTAAGCTTTTACTTCTTTGGAAGGTTTTCTTTTTTAATGGAGCCATTAGAGGCTGCAGTCCTCTTAAACTCATTTGATCATCCAGAATTTCTCATTTCAGCTGCTTTGTGGTCAGACCACTCATAAAAACAAGATGGTTTCATTTTTCTAGAAATAAGGGTCAGTGTCATACCCCTGAGCCTCCTCCTCCCCAGGGTACAGCTGTCTGGGCTCAGCAGCAAACTAGAGACAGTGTCGCTGGTAGCCATGAAAGAGCGAGCCAGAAGGTGCTTCACTGGGGGGTCCCCCAAATATCTCTGCTAGGAAGCCTCAGAGGGGCTCCCCGCTCCTTCTTTGGGAGATGCTTTTAGGCTGAGGCTCCTACGCTCGGTGCCCACCTGAGCTCCCACCCCTGCCATGTCGCAGCCATTGCTTTGCTCAGCCATGGGCCTGATCCCCCACCCACGGGCCCATGTCCCGGCCTGCCCTCGGCCTGTCCCCATCCCCAGGAAGGTGCCCAATGCCTGGGGCTGGAGCTGCCCCGGTACCCCCCCAGCTGCCCTGCTCCCGGCTGGGGTGGTGCGACAGGCCCTGGCTGCCAGTCCCTGCCCCTGTCAGACCTCAGGGTGAGCCCCCTCCTCCTGGCCTCCCCTCCCTCAGGGAGCCTCCAGCCTGTGCACCACCACGGCAGGCAGCTCCCTAAAGTGGGCACAGCCATGTCCTGGCCTATCCCACCCGTTGTTGATTATCAAGATAATCTGTTTAGCAACACTACATGCATCAAAACAGAGCGGACAACCTGTAATAGGCTTTGGAGAGAGTCCTAAATACCCAAGCCATCCAAAAGTTAAAAATGTGAAGATAAGGAGAAAGTGAAGAAAGTGCAGAAAAATGATTTGCTATTAGTCAGAGCCATCACAAAAGAGAGGTCTTTTAGAAAAAATAAATAAAAATCCATCAGCCAAAACATCTTTTCATTGTTTTACTAATTTCAGGATTTTGTAGTTCAACTCACTTTGCTTCAGTGATTCACTTCATTCTTAATGGTTCAGTGAGCTGGGACAATAATAGACTGTACAATAAATGTTCCTCATGTGTTGTACCGATTTCATGCGTGGGAATGATTTTGATGAAATGCACTGTTTATGAAGGGAATCAATAGTCAGTAATAGCCTTAGCTGGGCCAGGTACATGGAAGAAAAAGGCTATACAGGCTTCCCCAAGTAGGTCTGCTGATATATCTCTATTACTTATAGCTGCTTGACTCTTCCGGTCCAAAACATGCTGGAAGGGGTGTTAGAGATCAATTTCTGATTGCTAAACTGCCAAATACAATCTAAACCTTAGAAACCATACTGTGAACAAACCTGACCCTTGGGATCTTTAAGACCCTGCTCAACTAGGTGATGGAGCTGCACTTTTCACATTTTGTGAAACTACTAATTGAAGCTGCACTAGTCTACAATGTTTTCTTTTTTTTTTTCAATTATTCTGAATATTTCCAATTAATATGTATACTATATTTGTATTTGTGTGTGTGTATATTTGTATAAATATGCATATATGTAGCTTTTTGTATGGGAAAACATTTGGCACAAGCAATGCTCAGTACAGTTGACACTTGATAGATGTATAACCAAACCATTGCATTCATAAATCTGTCTTTGAACTTGAAAAAGTATTTTGGAACAAATGTTACATCATGAGCAATAGTAGAAATGTTACATCACAAGCAATGGTGACTCTCTAGTGAAATATGGACAGAGGAAGATCTCTTTATTTTCTGACTGGTAAGAACATAATAATTTTTTCCAGGGAATATGGAATCACAGCTGTGTGGTGGCTGTTAAGATGGAGCACTTAGTTTTGCAGCGACCAAACTCTTTAAAATGAGGAGAGAGATCTTGGAAATAGAAATGAATGAAAATCCTTACAAAGAAGAAATGCGTTGCATTCTATTTTGTCATTTTTCTTTTTTGTACTTGGTTATATTGTGAGAGGGAGGCACTTTGACTTCAAGAGATTTCAATCAGACATCTTTGTGGTAAGTCCAATGGCTTAACTAACATCCTCGCATTGTGTGAGAGGAAAAGAAAACCAATTATTAACAGGCTGGTCTGATGCACAAAGAAAACCAAGCAGAATGAGGCGTATATGGATACAAAAAAGGAATCAGACTTGCCCTTCTCATTCCAGCCACTCATATTTTGGGATCATTTCTAACACAATGTCAATCAGGAAAATGTTCGTCTGTCATAACCTTTGTTGAGAACTGCTAATGAATTACATACATTGTGCCAATTTCTATGTATGTATGTTTGGAATAAGTAATTCCAACATTATTTGTTCGTAAATCACAAACAACTATGCAATGAAACTTATTTGTATTCAGAACCAAGCTGAATCCCAACTTTATCAAACTAAGTGACCTAAAAGTTTGCTAACTGAAGGAAATAAATGGAAAAAAAGCATATCCGTAAACTAGAATCACAGCCAGAATGATCTGTGTTGTGCTATCATTTCCCCATGTCCACTTCAAAATCTAGTATCAGATTTAATAAGCCACAAATCTTACTATAATAAAGTTTTTGAGTTTTGGTTGTTTTGGTTTGGGTTTTTTTTCTTAACATTCAGGTTTCTTTAAAGCTAAGAAATACTTTTTTAGAATTATTTTTAGGCAGATCACAGGCCTTTCATTTCACATGGAGAGGTAATGCAAAATGAGGCACTGATCTGGCATGAAGCTGGTATGTAGAATACTTTCTTGTGTCCTGCATGCCAACAAAAAGCCATCCCACATCTTCTTTCATTAGGCTGCAAAGGATATAAGGAAGATGGTAAAAGTTGTGGCACTTTCTTGTAAACATATGTTAGGCCACATGACTTCAGCATATTGCATTATAGCATAGAGGGGCCTGAAACTTGGAGATCTTCTGTGATTACGGTGACAACATTTAAAATGTGGTTCAGGGAAATGGTCTATTCTTTATAAACAGGCAATAATGTGTGCTGAAGCTGTCCTAGAAAATGCACCGTGATCTCCCACCTAAATATCCATTGTGGCCAGAAGAGAATGAAAGCTCATTTTTCATCTGTCTTCCCACAAGTAATATTCCTAGAGTAGGCAGGGTAGAAGTTTGGTCTATAAGCAACTAAAATGAAATGGCAATGAATCATAAAAGTAGGCTTCCAAGAGGTAAGCAACTGACTATTTGATATAAAGTAAGGCCGTTTCATGGTGGGCAGGAAAGACACAGGAAACATAAATTCCTCTCAAGAAGCCAAAAGCAATATAGAAAGAGAAGAAATACTGAGCCAGTTGCTAGTCTTCTAACAAATAGGAAGAGCAAATATAGATAATCACAGGTATCTGAAAACCAAGAGCCAAGCAAACAGGTGTAATGACCAGAAGCACCTTATCTACACACTACTTACCTCCTTATACTTAGATTATTTGCAATCTTTTTCTAGAAATTACTCACATGAGCATACAAGGTGGTTCAAAAGGCATCAGCATGCTTAAGAGAGGTCAGTCAGAGCAGAAGAATGGGACTGGAATTTTGCAATTCATTGATATAGGATTTCTTAACACTTAAACATTTTGAAGATCTGTGAAGTGATCCAAAAACATTTTGTGCATTTGTAGCTTGGGACAATGCATTAACAGCGTGTTACAATATTTTCCATCTTTTCCTCTTCTAGTAATGTTTTGTGAAGTTGCCAATTTTGCAAGGAGGAGAAAATACATGTCCTGAATTTGTTCTTTTTTCCATTTCTACTATAATTACTTTTTTTTCCAGACAAAAGACATTCTTCCATGGTCTTTGTTTTTTATTAAGCAAAAGTTTAGCTAAAGCAAAAAATATGTTTTAGGTTCCCATGTTTAACATATAGTCATTTTTTAGTTTTAGTTTTCTGGACCTGCCTACTGAGTATTTAATGTAAAGCAATGTATTAAGTAGTATCAGGATTAAGCTCCATTGGAGCAGAATTATGGAAAGCCACCAGGGGCTCTATACTGCAAAAATCCACAGAAAATGAATTCTGACAAAAATTAAACCCTTATTGATATTACAAATATTTAATTTTGGAAGTAAGGCTTTTTAATGTATGCGCTATGATCAGTTACTGACAGCTGCCCAGAAATGATGAAGCAGACTTCCTCTATTGTTTATATCCTATGTTGGATGTGCCCTGCAAAAATGAGTTAAGAGTCCCCAGGATGTTATAAGAGAATAAAGTAATTCTTTGTCTTTTATGTGCTATCAAGTCTTTTAAATATTCTTAAAATATAATGACTTTTATCTATCACATATCAGTCACTTCAGTATGGCAATGTTAAATGCAGCAATACTTTAGCAATGTGGTGTCTTTCTAAAGACCACTTTTTGTCAATGACTTTATTTAACTTGTGCAGACTGTCAAATCAAAAGACCGGACATCTCACCATCATGCTGGTCTATAGACCTCTCTTCTACACTCATCTGACATCTATTTTAACCTGCTCAGTTAGAGAAATAATGGAATTTGATTTTATATTCAAGAAGGCAAAATATAATTTTAAGTTTAGGGCACAGAACATGTAGGCTTTATTCTTACTTTCATGAAAGGTGTCCTAGGCTGTATTTCCTTCAGGTAGAAATAAGATGGTGATCTTTACTTTAGAACCTCATAAGAGAGATGGACAGATTATAAAGCCATAAAATAGTTTATTTCTGCCTGTACAGCACTGATTATAAAATTTTATCTAGTTAGTTCCTTCTTTGAATGGGAATGTACCATTTAGGGGAAGAAAATGAAAAGATCTTCCAATTGATTTCAAAGTTGTGGGTAATGATCATTCAACCAAGTCTTGTTAAATTTTCCTGTTCCATTTAGCAGATAAAGAAAAATGTTGGGCAACAAAATTTAGTTCACCCTTAAATTCTCTCCATACTGTATGATTGGTCCTTTGCATGCTTAAAATATGTGTTTGCAATTAATTTTAAGGCTGATTCTCAAAAAATCCACTGATTCCGGGAAAAAAGAAAGACTTTTGTCTTTCAAGTGAACTTTTATTTCTTTGTGGATACATTTATTGATGATGAATTGAAATATTTCTTCAAAAAACAAATGCCTACACCCTCCAATCACCTCCCCCAAATAAAACCCAAACAATATTTTTTTAATTAAAAAGTGATATTTCAGTAAAACAGTCAGGTTTTATTTCTTTCTTAACAAAGAAAATTCACAAAAAAAAGAGAAATAATCAACCTGGGTCAAGTCAAACAACCATTTTTCCAGTTCTCTGGAATATCTTTGGTTTTTTTTTTTTTCCAGGCACAGTTTGAAAATAAGTGAAAGCAACCCTTGTCATGGAAATTCTCTGAGTTCAGGTTTCTCTCTCTGCAGGTCCCTCTGCACATTTTAGCCAAAGATTCCTTCAAGCAAAGGTGATAAGCAATCCTCAGTCTTGCATTTCTTTCAGCATAATGTCTCAACTGTAACAGAAATGTAAGAGTATCACTTCAAAGTTGGGGCACTTTTACAGGAATTCAGCACAGCAGATTCATAGCCCTTTGTAATGAATAGGTATGTCCTGAGTGAGTAGAGCTGATGGTTTTCAGGCAAATTTCTATAAGTTGCATCTTTTAGCAGTAGACTTTACTGTGCAGTGTGCCGCCATTAAATACCTTTGCATGAGTAAGTGGTTAGCCAATAAATTTAACTCTTTACTGCTCACTTCTCAGCTATTGTGATTCCTCAGGTGGGTATCTGGAATATGAAGCCTGAATAAGCTTTTAAGCATTTTTTCAAAACCACCACTGTGATTTGGATGCATTATTACAAGTTGAAATTGCATTGTGAATGCATTAGACCATTATTATTGCAGTGTGGTTTTTTGTTTTTTGTTTGTTTGTTTTAATAAAAAGCAGTGGTTGGTGACATACAGTCTTGAGAGGAGAGGTTCTTAGCCTATTGGGCTTTAATAGGAACACTTAGCACGATAGTGCTAGAGTCTGCAAAAGGCCATAGGGTATAAAAATGTACATTTTTAGAAACTGAAGGTCCTATCCTAATTTCTGGATTCAAATAAACTTTTTGAAGACCAACCTGAAACTGAGTATAAATATTGATTTACAGTTGAGATCTGGCTATTCTGAGATAACTATTTCAGTCCCCACAGTCTATAGAGGTAGCCTGATTCCTTGAGAGGTCTCTAAAGGGAGATCATGTTTACCTAGGTTTAGACACCCAAGTTCAAGAACTGACAAGACAAGTATGAATACAATTAACTTAATTTATAGTGCTTCTGGTCAGAAGCTATTCAAGGGTAGACTACTGATTTATTTCAATTTCTAATTACAGAAATATCACTATTCACATTGAGTCTAGGATTATAAGGTTCAATTAATATGCTCTTACTAGAGTACTAAAATGCTGAACCGAAAGGGAAGATTAAATTCGTGTGAATCAAACAGAAAATTAAAATCTACATAACAGAATTTATATAAACTACCACTCTTATGCTTTTTAAACTTTGTATAACATTGACCCCATGGGAATGTAAAAGAGATCATTAAGGATTTGAAACTTACTGGCAGCTAATGATTTGAATCCTTCCTGCTTTACCATGGAAATTGTGAATTTCCAATTTCCTATTTATGTGGCTGAATTTTCACTCTTTTTTTGTCTTGGATAGACATATCTGTTAGAAAGGTACTTCTAAAAATCTCAAACTTACTATCATTTATTTTTCCATGTGATTTTAAGTGCTTAATAAATTAAATAGTAGTTTCACTTCTGACTTGGGAATGTATTTTCTTCAGAGAAGGCTATATTGTCTCTTTATTTTCAAAAGGATTTTTATTTTTTTCTAAAAGTTTGCAAGGAGATGTCAGTAGTCAGAGCTGTTCTGAAACTACTGGCATTTAAAGTATCTTCAAAATTAGAATGCTGTTTGGAGTAATTTATTAAATTATTTACACATTTCACAATAATGGTGTTCCTTTTTAAAAGGAATCATAGAATCATGGAATCATTAAGGTTGGAAAAGACCTCTAAGA